>CM076581.1:1020387473-1020457045 GCA_034641835.2 Pinus albicaulis
ATCCACACCAATCACTCATTAATCACTCATCAATCACTCATAAATCACTCATGTTCTCCCACATTCGAGAACATTTACAAATATGCCTCTCAATATTTAATTAGATCCTATTCTAAAGGTCTCACCTAAATCACTCAAAATATTGAAAATTATCTTAATTAAATACTTAGGAAAACCAACTCTTTTGAAAACACAATATCCCCTAGATACTACTAAATGTACAAAATTTCGGAACCATGATGCTCCTGCATCATTTATGATCCATTTTGGGGGGGATTTTTACCTGATGAGGTGTCATAGTATATATTTTCTATAAGTATACTCTCCTTTGTCTTGAGTTGGGTTGGATAGTTGTTATTTGTAGAGGATATATTGTACAAGATTTTGCTAATGAAATCAAGGAAAGTGTTACAAACATAGTGTTGAGACTCCTGTGGTATTCCTTTGAGCATTTGTTTTTCTCTATAAACTCATGATGTTGAATTTTATGTTACTCATATTTCACATATATGCTTATTTATTCAAAGTCTTGTCAATTTATTGGCATAAAACATGCTTTCCATGCTATGTTTTTCATAATATTTTCATGAAATTGTCTTTCTCTTCTAATGAATGAATTTAGTTTAATGATTGTTATGATTTCCTCTCATTTCACTTTATACAAAATGAAAAATTAGTCATGCTTCTTATCTTATCTACCTGGCCTCATCCTTACCTTTGGAAATAAACCCTTTAAATCAAATCAAAACCCTAGACCTAGTCTCCTAATTGTCATTCCAATCCAACAAAAGTCCAAAAAAAAAAAAAAAAATCTATTGAGCATCATAACTAGCCTAAAAAATTACATCTAGTCATCCATTTGACTGCAAAGTGACATAGAGAGAGCCCTCTCTGGTCCGGGTAAGGCTAGCTACCTGAACTTAAGTTTGGTCTGTGTTTACCTTTCTCCAATCCTACTGTCAACGTCGGGAAGTTGGGGAGAGTGATAACACTTTCCACACTAAACATCGCATCTGCATAAAGGACCATTAGGGAAATTTTGAGGTCTAAAATGGGCCTCCTCAAAAAATTGTACAACCAAAATAAAATTTAAAATAACCAATAGGATTCAATATGATGATCTCAACCATGGGGGATGATTCACCATTTTTGGAGTAAAAATAAGTAAAAATATTAAAAAATAATAAAATAATAAAACTCCTTTTTCCACTCGTATTTCAACTTATCTCCTTATGCTTTTACGAAAATTTCAAGCGGGAGTACTTGTTGGATGAAAAATTTAATTACTCATCCAAGAAGTACCCATGTTGCATACTTTCAGCGTACCATTCTACACGAAAAAATGAGAAATACATGAAAAAACGTGATTGCAGTCATGTTTTCATGTATTTCTCAATTTTCATGTAGCAGGGTCCATCAAAAGTATCAAACATGGGTAATCCTTGGATTAGGAATCAAATTCAATATCGAATGAGTGTTGTCACTCCAAATTTGAGCAAACCCTTAAGTTGAAAATACAAGTTGGAAAAATAGTTTTGTCTTCTTTCTCTCTAAAATTGCATGATGTAATCTAGTCTTATTTTACTATTTCCACTATTAGTTTATAATTTCCTTAGGAGGCCCATTTTAGACCTCAAAACTCCCCTAATGACGATTATCATTGCCAAGGAAGATCACTATTTTAGGAGATGACTCTGAGAAGCTTTAGACATTCTAAGACACCCTAATAACCTTAATGAGTATAAATGTATTAATGCCAGTAGAAGTTGGCTTCGAGTTATATCCCAACTCTAAAAGGTTTGGTCCATTCCTCTTACTTTTCTTATCTCTTTTTGATTTAATGATAAATTTATTTTATTATAACCTATTAACTAATTAATAATTTATTAATTAATTAACCAATTATTTTATCAATTGTATTAATTAGCTATTTTAGTTTTGTGTTATTTTAATTAGCTTTTAGCATTTCTGTAGTTCTTCTTCTAAAATTTTAGCGTATTGTTAATTTATACTATTAATTTAACCAAATAAATTAATTAGTTAATATACTAATTAATTAATCAATATTAATTAATTAATTAATTAATGTTAATTAATTAATTAATATATTGATTAATTAATCAATATCGATTAATTAATTAATTTATTAATAGTATTAATTTATAAATTGGTGAATCTAATTTATTATTATATTAATTAGTCAACTATTCATTTAACCAAACTAATTAATTATAAATTTAATAAATTATTTAATGTTAATTAATTAATTAATATTGATTAATTTTTTTGTTTATTAATAGTATTAGTTTATTAAAATTTTATAATTTCATATTTTATTTTAATTATATAATTTTTACTTTTACTTTTATTCTTATTTTATCATCTGTCCTCTTTTCTTTCTTTTCTTTGGTTATTATTTATTTATTCCACCTCCCCTTCCTTTCTCTCATCAATATTTGTCCTCATGATGGGTCTTAATTTGGACTTGAAACGTCGAAGAAAAATGAGTATTGTGGAAAAATCTCCATATACCTATACTTGAAATGATTCTCCTTCATGCTTCATACATATGCCCTCCTCCCTCCTTTGTCCCTTCAGTGCACAAGCACACCATTAACCAATGAATGATTTTCCTTCGTGCTTCAGACTTGCACCCTGCGCCCTTGAGTTCTCTCTCTCGCTTGCTTGAGAGCATAAGCACACCTTGAAGGCCTCTTGTGAGCATTGACCTTTAATTTCCTTCAACATAGTTAAAATGAAAAATGGAGCCTTCCTAATCCACCGATGATTTAATTGTTCCCTCCTAATCAATCCTCCTTATTTTAGCCCTCTCACTAGCACATCATGAGTGGAACCTTCCATGAGCTAGGTAGTCAAAGAATACATGTTTCTATTATTGATTTCACTTTTTCATGAATGATTTTCATCGGTAAGAGTACCCTCCTATCATGAAAAGGTAATTCTCAAAGTAGATAGAAAGGAGAAATCATAAATAAACACTTGTGCAAAAGAAGAACCAAAAGACCTATCATGGATACATGGAATAGATCATGAACCAATACATAAAGAAGAAATTACATGATGACTCAGAAAATTATGATATTGATCCAAGGCCCTTTGGAGGGTGAATATGAAGAAAAATTTGGATCCTTCATGAAGGTGAAGCATAGATTAGATCCGCCATCAAGCATGCAAGATGAAGTAGCAAGAGTGACAACTTCCCATTGCTACCTCATCATGAAATCTATGTCATCATTGTCAAGTTGTAACTTGTACACATGTCATCATAATAGTAAATGTGTGTCCATGTTTCATGCTAAATCATCATGTAGAATGTAATGATGTATTTTGAAGAAAATGAAAAGATGTAATATGTGGAAGTCTAAGAGTCAAATATGGAACATGAAGAGTCACATAGTCATTTATGTCCGAAACTCACATATAGAAGTCCAAAGGTCATTTGGAATTTCAAGAGTTGTTGAGAAGTCCAAAGGACATATTGAGAAATCCAAGAGTCATGAGGGTAAACCAAGAGTCAAGGGAAGATGAAAGGTCATTCCTCTTGTTATAAATGCAACCTCATAACTCAATCAAAGGGAATTTGGAGGATTAATATTGGAAGAGCTATTCTTGGCTTCTCTTACTTGGGATAAGAGAGAAAACTATTCTTTGGAGAAGCAAGAAGTGACTTAATGTTGTGCTAATGGAACTAGTGCCTCATCATTGTAAATGTGTACTTGGATCTTTCACCTAATTAAAATTCAACGAGCCAGCAAATTTCCATGCATCTATTGTAAATATTTTGTGACTATTTTCTGTATGTTTACGATATATGTTGTGTTCATATGTACTGAAGAAATTGAACAATTTTTGTGGCTTTGGTACTCATATATTTTAATGTGTGTTGTTTTCACTTTAACAATCGTTATGTGAACTATTTTTCTAACAAATATTTTTATTCTCTCATGTGTCTCTCTTAGGTTACTACAATTACTTCTAGATCCTCACTCTTGTGTCTCACTCATGAAGGTCTCCTTTTACACATTGAAGCTTATTTTTGACAATGTCAACCTATATGCTTGTTTAAGGTTTAGGTAAATAATCTCTTATGTTATTCGTTGAAACCAAGGAGAACCTTAAGTTATGCACTAGTACAAAATGACTAATTAGTTACTAAAAAAATGACTAAAATTTGCATATAAATTACCATTTTTCATTTGGTGACCAATAGTAGCTAATTTATAGTATCTTATAACACAAACAAATTTTAGTCATTTTTAGCTTAGTCATTAATTGGTTGTCTCAATTTTATCATCTAGTAGTATGTTTAGTCATAAAATTGGTCATTAATTTAGTCATTGGTTTAGTCATTAAATGTTAAAATTAATGACCAAATATATTACTATATGATTACCTGAGAAAATCGATTAATGACCAAATAAATATGACCAAAATATTGGTCGTGTTATAAGATAATGTAAATTATCTACTAATAGTCATATATATGCAAATTTTAGTCATCTTTTAAACTAGTGTGACCCGAATAAATAGGTTACAATCATGTTATAAAATCTTGTAAATTATTGAATAGTGATATCTTGTGAACTATTTCAGCATGTTATTGTTTAATTACTCAAGTTGTTGATTAAATGAACAATATCATTTTGATAACTACTTCTTGAATGTTGTTGATTGATTATTTGATTTAAGTCTCAGATGAATGTGTTTAGTATTTACAATATAAGTTGTTGAAGTAGCTCCATTATTTGACATTCATTCAAACAAACAATACTACAAATCTCATTCAACAGTATCTGCCTACAGTCTGAGTCGTGGGATCCTGCCGCCTGAGATCAGAGATAAAGTAACTGCTGCATCTATCAGGCCAATAGATAAGTTAAACTCTACATCTAGTCCATCTTCTGGAAAAATTAGTGTATTTATTTAATTGTTAGCTTAAGGATCACTTTCTTGTCTGATCAGAAAGAGAATTGATCTGATATCTCCTTCTCATTCATAGACAAAAGTCATACTTTAAGCCAATGGAGATTGAGAGAAGGTAACTAAATCTAGTTAAACCAGTCAGAGCCACCATTGTAAACGAAAAAGGAACTGCTTTAAGGTCTGGATCGGGTGGTCATCCCCCTTGTCGTTACAGCAAATTTTGAGGCCTCAACATTTTTGGCGCTAGAAGGAGGGTCGAGATTTTTTTTTCTTTGGAGTCTTTGTATTCTAACATTTCATTTTTATTACAATGGCTCCTTTAAAACTTCCAATTTGGAGTTGTATTTTTGGACGAACATCTTCCAATAATCCACCAGAAATAGTAATACACTTGTCTCAGGTAAATTTTAATGGTAAGATGAATACTTCTCCATTTGATCATAGTTTACAATTCATTCAAAAATTTTCAAATTTTGCTTTCCATGAAATTGATGAAGGTATTTTATGCAGGATTTTTACTCTTATATTCTTGAAAAAAACCAAAAGCTAGTCTCAATCACTTCCAGTTGCTTCAATCCACACTTGGGAACAATTTATTACAATCTTCCTTTGTAAATTTGACGGATATATCTCCAAATAGGTATGTGACGATTTTGAAGATCTACGAAGGTTTGAAGGTGAGTCTTTAGTATATTTTACCATCAGGTTTTGTTTAAATTGTTTAAAATTTGAAATTGAAGATAGACCTTCGAAAGAAGACTTATTAGATTGGTTTGAACATATTTTCACTCTTCCTTCCATTCATAATCCATGTGAAATTATTTCAATTTTGATCAATCTCCTCCTAATTTCATTGACATAAGTAAGAATTCCAATATGGAGGTACAAACAAATAATGACTAAGTGGCCTTTATTTTGGATAATCAATTCATTCAATCATTTCACATTTCATATAGTATTGAGAAAGATCAAAGTGAACCTTCACATGTCCATGAAACTCAATCACGAAGCTTGCAAAATTTCACTGATCAATTGCAAGAAAATATTAGCAACAGTATTGAAAATGATGTCTTTTTGAAATATGAAAATCTGTATGCATTAAAATTAGAAAATCAGAGCATAATCCGGCAAGTATCAACAACGATTAAAGTTTCCAATAATACGCAATCTGCTGTAAAATTTTTTGAATTCTTTCATAATGAGAAAATTCCAAATTCATATCAACTAAGAAACATTATTCAAGAAAGCATAAGTAGCCAAGAAAATCATCTTAAATCTGAAAATTGCAATGAAGAAAATGAATGAGAGTGCTCAAATAGAGACATTTTCAAATGCATTATTTCAGATTTGTATTTTTTCCTTTATCCTCATAATTTTTCTAATAAAAATTTATCCTTTATTCCAGTTAAAGATGTTTCAGAAAACAAAGAGGCTGATCTAAATAAATTTTCGAATAGTTTTGATCAGGATAGAGAATTAATTAATGATTATTCTTCTGGCATGAATGAACATGAGCTTAATATTCCTTCTTGTTTTGATACATTGAATAAGATCAAAGGGAATTCTAATTAATATCTTGAGGTCATTTATGATAGCTACTTTGACATTAAGGATATTGATTTGTGGTATTTACAATTGAATCCTCATGATCAAAGTCTAATCACATGTGAAAATGAAGAAAAATCTAAATTAGAAATTATTCGAAATAGTTCTCATTTTCAAACAAATAATCATATTTATGATCTCAGCATTCAAGAAACCATTCCAATCTATGATTTATATGATGATCAAGCTCGCATTCCTATTCAGAGTCATATCCTTCTCTCTAATTCACTAGTGGGTATCAACAATCATTCTAATCACATTATTCTACCCAATTCTTGTAAAGAGGAAATTACTTTAAATCACTCCCAATTGTGTTGTAACAATAATTGTAACACTAGTGTAAACTATGATTCAATTTTGTTATTTTTCCAACGTTTATTTTTAGCTTCATATTTATTTTCTGTTTTTAGTCTTAAATTTTTAGATACTTTGTGTTGGCATATTAAGAAGCTCAATATTGAACACTCAATTGATTCATTACCTCAAGGAAAAAATGGAGATTCAAATTATAATTGTGAACATAAAAAGTTATTAAACTTCCAATTTCAAATGATGTTCATTTCTTATCAATTACTTCTTACTTCTCAACAGGAGTGCCAAAAAGAGAGTGTATTTTCAAAATATGACAAACAATATAATTCAATTAATAATATTTTGTTGGATATAATGCACTTCAATCCGTTTTTCATTGATTCGTTTGAAAAACATTTGGAAAGTTTTCCTTCAATGAAGATCGTTAATAATCTAGCACTTGAACATAACACTAACAAAATCACACAGGCCATTGTTTCTGAAAGACTATTTCTACAACCTGGCTTGTTATCTTCTCTTTTAAACCTCTCCCACTCAATAATGGAAATCCATCTAGATTTCTATGATCCAATTGAAATTTAGTTGGAAAGGACATTTCAAGAGAAGATAATGGTGAATAATCTACTAACAATAAAGATACATTCTTCTTTTAGATTTAGTTTTTGTAGTTTAATTGTATTTTCATTTTTACTAATGTTTAACATGTACATACATGCAGGAATTAAAATGCTTACATGGTTACATTGGAAGTATGACTATACCTAGTCATGTTTACTTCATTAAGTTAGAAATAGGAATACATTAATTTTTTTTTCTATTTGCACTTATTTCATTATTTCAGATTTTCAATAAAACAATTAATGAATCCAATTTCTTTTGGGCATCCCATTTCAATTATAGAAAAGCATCCTAGAGAATTTTTTAGAAGCTCTTGAATTATCTGATCATACTTATTTGTGAAGCCTTAAACTTTCTTGTTTTTCAGAATTCATAACATTGATCATACATGAAGAAATTCCAAGAATTTTCTACCACTTGACAATTTTTTATTCAAAAGTAATTCTAAAAACTTATTTTACCACTCTTGTCTTCTGATGTCATTTTGGAAAAGATGGAATTTCAAAAAAATCATTACTTAGGATTTTAGATTAAAAATAAGTAGGTGATGTTGAACTTATGCAAATTTTGAGAAAATTTGGGAGAACTTGAAGCCTCAAAGAGGTAAACTTTACAGTAAATTTTCTTCGAGGTATGTGTTTATAGGTTCATCATCATCTATTGTTATTTTAATTTCAAAGGTTGTTTCCTATTTATATTTTGTTTTGTGTGCAGATCATTAACTTGATTATGTAGATCTAAGATAAGCAAGCAGCCAAACCTTGTTTCCAAAATATGCAACATGTTTAGGGAACTATTTATTATTTCAACTGAATTTGAAGGATATCTAAATTTTTCTTATATTGAAATCCTGATAAGTCTTAATAAATTTTCGCAATAACCATATCAGATCATTTTATTTCACAACTCTCTTTATAAAAAAGTTCTGATAAAATTAATTTCCAAACAAAAATTTCAACATTTAATTAAATTATTAAAGGGTTATTTATTATAAAGCAAAGTTAAATCACTCATTTTATTTTTAAATTGAATACTTTAAAGAAATCATCGACCCCACATGTAGCTCATTATATATCGCATATCGGAGGTTATGAAATAAGCATACACCAAATATCTCCAATCTCCCGATATTCTCATTCCCTCATATCTTCGATGATCTTTCCGTCTGATATCACATCATCCATATCACAACTATTTGTATCGAAATATTCCATCAGAAACGATTCTTAGCATTTACTCATAAAAATTGCTGATATGATACCTTTGATGTTCTTTTTCACTCATTCTCTCACAATATTCTACGTAGCATATCACATTTCGCATTTCATATATCCGATAGTTGATTTTTACAAATATTGCGATGACCACACCATTCTCGACTCGATGTAAAATTTAAATCAAGTTCATAAAAAATATCGCATCAACTCAATCACAATAATGTTAGGGGCATATGTTTTAAAAAGCCCCGATGTCTCGAACCTGATATGAGATTAAATCCATATAATAAAAATATCAAGTCCATTCTGAATCAGCATATCAACACACAATAAGTTATTAGAATTACGATGCGAAGCAGAAGAGTAAGGGAGCAATGAGGACCATTAGATATGAGTGAGATCAACAGTGGAGTTTAAATCACACCCAGCAAGGTTTCGCATATCGAAAAATTTAGTGGTTATTGTTAAGACCTCACCCGGTAAGTTATATTAGTTGCGATGCAGTAAAATATAAGGTAAGGAGATGTGATGTGATGCTACATATATCACATGTCGCAGGAGATAAGTAATATGTTCAATAATAAAAGTTGCAACGAGCGATGTGGAATTTGCTGCGAATTGCGAAATTGCAAAATTGCAAAATAGCAAAATTGCTAAGTTGTGAAATTCACGGGAAGGTAAGTTATAAAATATGCGAAGTGAAACCGTGCGTGATTGGTCACCATTAGTGTGGGCTGCAAAACTAAAGTTCTACGCATATATTTTTATATTTGCAGTCACATTGCATCAATCATTTATCACATTTTCATTATCGCAAGAATAATATCGGCGTTTCATTTTATTCACAAGATTTAATCTTACGATATGACTATTATCCGATATCGCATTCATCCCTTCGCAGTTTCCCATTGCACATGCTCATCTCGTGACATTTCCAAAACAATAATTATATCGCATTGCTAACTTAAATGAAACTTTGGCTTCAAGATTTTTGATGCAATAAATTTTGATATTCGGCTTTCCACCATTATCTTTTAAATTATGATGGAAAGAGCTCAATCTCATGTCAACAAAAGTGTAAGTTTCATATTTTAAGTTATGCATGGAAAAGAATCTCGTGATGTGAAAATTCAACATGGTAATGTGTCGATGATTAATTCACATTTTTAATTTTCTTTTATTCTAAATTTCTCTCCATACTTATCATATATAGATTCAAATCTGTTTTATATTCTGTTACGCTATTTGGGATTTTGAATCAATTTTAATACCTTGAGGCTCATATAAATTCAGAATGGAAGAAGCAAAAAAACATTCATCGTTTCAATTCATAAAATAACACATCTTCACCCTCATTTCTGATAGATCCGATTTATTTTTGATTCCTTGAACATGAAACATTGCTTTATTTTAGTTAACTTATTTTTTTACTTTAGATTTAATAAATAATGATTTTGGGTCAATAAAACTTCTTCATGCCATTAATTTTAATTAAAGAAAAAAGTTAACTTGCATTGGAGAAAATCATCTCTCTCAGGTAAGTTTAAATGCAGTTCTCCAATAGTAAATTTCATGTGCCCACATTCATTTATTTCCATTTCTTCATTTTTGTTTTATTTTTGTTAATCTTGAACTCTATTTTTACAGGCCTTCATAAACCTTTCACACCTCTACCAGATCAATTTTCGAAGTTCATTTTCTTTTACTCTTCGAGATTCTTGAAAGATAAGAAATAATGAGCCTCACTAAATCAACTAAATTGGGGAGTTTCTGAACCTTTAGTCTGTTTCTTTAAGCATTGATTTTATTATAGAATAGTTAACATGCTTTTATGTAGGTTTTGTCTTGAAGAGGAAAAATTTGCAACATATATAGACTTCTCATTCATCATATTATCTATCATAACTGTTATTTCACCCTCTACATTTTGAGAACCTCATTTCTTATAAACTCAACAAGATATAATTTTAAAATCTCAACATAAGAATGAACGTACATATTCTTATTTTCTTTTATAATCCTTTGTTGAGAAATTCATATAAGCAATCTTGTTACAGTTTAGCTTTTAATTTATTTTTTTTCTTTCAATTTTTTTTTTTCCTTCATTTTTTATTTGTTGATTCATTTTCTTACTTTAGTTTAGGAATTATTTTCCTTTTGTCTTTATTTTTTATTTGATTTTGGTGACTTTGTCATTATTTATGTAAAATGATTTTTTCTTACCTTACAATTGTAGACATACATGGGAAATCCTTTACTCTATCTATTTAAGTGAATTTCATTTATCATTAAAGGCATTTCTTTATAAAACCATAAAGCCATCTTGCTTTAAATATTTTTCATGGAGGAACACACATCCTTTCTAAGTGATTGAGTTTACTTTTTCAAAGAAAGAACTGATTTGAGTTTAATACAATGAATCCCTCCCACCCCTCCACATAAAAATCCTCTGATTGATAGTTGCAGGGAAGGAATTTGGAGCAAACATTATGAAAGTACTATGCCCATTAAACAAAAAATCTCTATTACCATCCCACCTCTTTCACTCAAATACATCTTAAATAAAAAGCTTGCAAATGTGCTTATCAAAAGAGTGATAAAAAGAGGAAGCATGGGAAATACAAGTAAACCCATCGGGGCCATGGATGCTCGCTGGCAGCGAGACTAGGCTTGTATGGCATAAAAGACAACTTCGTCGGGGTATTGTTCAGGCTCACTGGCAGCGAAACGATGTCAGAGACAATCTTAAAATTGATATATGCTTTATCAAAAACTCTTATCTCTACCTTCTTCTATTTTTTCACATGAGAAAAATTTTAAAAACAAATTTTCCCAAATTTTGATTCATTCCTTTACTCAAGTCTGTTTTAAGTACTTATCTTTACAAACTCTCATTGCTTAATCTATTTATATGGGACCTATGGAAATGTTTTCCTGTTAGACGATTTCATGATTTCCATTATTGTTAACCTTTGGGTAAATTTAAGTTAATTATCTTTAATCAGAGATATTTGGTTCTTCTTCCACATGTCGTCATTGTTGTGGTAAAACAAAAACCCCCCATTTTTGACTTATGTACTTCAAATAATGGGGACTCTTTCTATAAAATTTTTGGCTAAACACTTTTTAGGATTTTGATTAAGTTAATTATTTTGTAATTTTCAAATTTTTTATTTTTATTGGATTTCTATTTTGATTGTTTCATTGAATCTGTTTTTTCATAAAATTTCCAAAGATAAGCATTTCACTTCATTTGGTCAAACGGTTTGTAAATGAAACTCCTTTAAATTTTTTATCATTTTCTCTCTTAGGTTAAAAAATATGTATAAAGTGTACCAATATTTTAATTCTTGTAGTTAAAATAGTCTTTATTGTAAATATTGGTCTCTCTTCATTTTCATTATTTTTCACCTTTTTCTCCCAATATCCAAACACTTCATAACTTAAACTATATTTAAAACCCACTTATTTTAACTTCTGAAATTTCAATATTATAGCTCCGCCACCCATCAAACTGTCGCTTAAAACCTATTGGTAGGACCCCTTACCTTTTTGCATATTGGCTATCGCTGAAATCTTCACCACATTCATAAGCTATCCTTCCGAAAATTCGATGCCATATTATGTGGGGCCCTTACCTGCTTACCGCCACATCACTCCCATCGCACATCGCATATCTTATTGTTTTATTGTGAAACATTTATCGCTAGCTGTATCCAACTACGATTTGCGATAAACCTTTGACTCTGCGATTTGTGATTGACCCCTGCCTACCACGTCACTTGCTTTTATTGTAGTCCCTCCACTAGCTTTCGTATTATCCCTCCACTCCTCCTCTCTTTCTCTCACGTGGTGTGCATTTTTATATTTTGTGAATTATTAATTAAAATAAATTTTATTATTTAATATTATATTTTAATTATAATTTTAATATAATTTAAATTATAATATTAATATAATATTTTAATACTTTAATTAATCAATAAATCATTTTTTTAATTAGTTTAATTGTATTTTTCAATTAGTTTTTATTAAAATTAATAATGTAATTATAATTAATTAATAGATAATTATAACTTAATTTAGAATTAGATTATAACTAAATTAGATGAATAATATAATTTCAATTAATTAGTATTAATTAATTAAATTATAATCTAATTTAGGATTATAATTTAATTCAAAATTTTGATTTTTTAGCCCAAGCAACAAAAATTTCAGATTTTTGGCAATTTTAATATACCAACTTTAGAGGCTCATAAATGGAGTTTTACTTGGCCAAATGAGGCTCAAGACAGCTCATTGGAAAAATAAAATGATGAAGAATATTCCTGAAGAGGTTTCAATTCTAGATTTGATTATTTATTGGGTCTAAAGTTCAGCCAAAATCAAGCTCTGAATTTTTAAAACAAAACTAATTTTCTGAGTTTTATTTTTTGCATTTTAATTTGCCACAACTTCTTATGAGTACGGAACCATTCGTCTATGTTCTCCTTGGCCAATTAGATCAGCACAGACATAAAAATAAAGCTTATATTTCATTTTAATTAATTTATTTAATTAAGGTTTAATTAGATTTATTTTAATTTCTAGATTTTGCATTTTGATTTTATTTTTGTTTTTGATTTGTTTTTGCAGGAAAACAGTTGAAGAGATGAGAAGAATAAGAAATCAATCAATGAGAAGGCTCCAAAAATTGAATAATATTTTTTGAACCAATGAAAATTGATTGAGCAAAACCACTCTTCAAAGAAACATTCTTATGAAGAAATCCTTTTGTAAATATTATAAAGAATAGATTGCAAAATTTAATATGGCTTCTCTTCTCTACAATTCTAGAATTCTAAAAGCACTTCTGTAATAGGAATTTAGAGTCAGATATGAACATTATTGAGGTTTTTATTTTATATTCTGAGTTATGTATAATGAACAGAGTCTTGCATTAGTGTAGCTTTGATTTTGAAAGCAGAAGCTTAGGCATTATAAAAGACTATTAGAGACCGGAGTTGGAGAAATGTACTCAATAAATTTGTATTTATCATACTATTATTTTAAATGCTGTTTTTATTTTCTAATAACAAGAATGTATCAATTTACTCGCATACTTGTGCATTTCTGTCGGTATGAGTAATTTTCCTCAATTTATGTTATTATTTGTCTCTACTCTTATGGGTTGAATTTTGATTTCTGAGTAAATTGTTTACTCAAAAAGCTGTCTTATAAAATTGATTTATTGAATAGTAATACGTTGTGAACTATTTTTTCATGTTATAGTTTAATTACTCAAGTTGCTGATTAAATGATCAATATCATTTTGAGAACTACTTCATAAATGTTGTTGATTGATTATTTCAGTTAAGAGGTCTCTAGATAGAATGTGTTTGGTATTTACAATGTCAGTTAATTGAACTATTTCGTTAGCTTGATATTCATTTAAAACAAACATATTTAAATCTAAATTATTTAAAACATCTTGCTCTCATTTGGGATAGAACTATATCTGCCTAATTAAGATAGGATTAAAATAGGCTCTTTTCCTTACATCTTAGAATAATATTGCATATAAATTAAATTCTACATCCTTAAAAAGTCCTCTTCCCAAAGAGGCAAAACTTTAATTGTGGTTGGCCAAGCCCAAATTAGCTTAAGGATCACTTTCTTGTCCGATCAACAAGAAAAATGATCCAATATCTCTTTCACACATTGGTAGACAAAAGTCATACTTTAAGCCAATGGATATTGAGAGAATGTAACTAGGCCTAGTTAAACCAGTCGGAGCTGTTATCACTCTAGTAAATATATAGTTGTGATATTTTGGTTTTTAGTCAAAGAATAGTAGAGGTAACCACAGACCTAATTCAAACTCTAGGATCTAGCCTTCATAGGGTTTAGAGAGGGCTCTCTCTTAAAAATTTAACTTTGTTCAATTTATAGATGTTAGGCTAGTTATGAATGTGTAGATTTGTTTTGGTTTTGATTGATTTGGTGGGAAAAAATAATTTGAAGGTATGGATAGAGGGAGATCTGTTTGTCCATTGGGCTATGGAGTCAAAGCCAAGCTAACAGAAGTGGGATCAAGGCCCAAAAGGTCAAATGTCTTCAGGGCAAGATAGATAACCCTTGGATATCTGGAAAAGTTGTTTTTGTGAGGTGGTATGATCGGGATAAAGGGCACTTAAGAATCCTCTAACCCAGAAAATGGAAGTAGAAGGAAGAGGTCAAACGAGTGAGAGAGCAATTAAGAATTATCTACACTGGAAATCAGAAGAAAACATAGAAATGATAACTAGTTAAAAAATGAGTGCTTTTAACAAATCCTGTAGTAATACTTCTAGTTATTCATTCAAATTTAGAATTAAACATAGATGGATGCATGTAACAAAGAAAGATAACAGTGAAAAGTAAGGAAATAATTCACTCCAAATAGCTCATCACAGGAATCCTAAAGTATGGTTCCAATTTGTTTGATCCAGTCTGCTACTCAAAATTCGAACACAAAACCTTCAAGTCCAACAAAAATGTCTGGCAATCTCTAGCAATTTATTCCACACAAAATACTTCTAAAGATGAAGTATTTATACATAATGTTTTATAAAATATCCTAGAAAGCTTCAAGGAATTATCTTAGGAAAATAAAATATCTTTACAACAATAATAGAGATAGCTGCTTAATAAATCAGCAAGTTGTCCTATCTATCCAAAAGAAATAGAAATTGTTTTAAGATAAGAAGCAGCTGGATGCTTTGTTGTCCTCCTTGCTAGATTTAGAGATTTTAATCTGTTTTTGGAATCTGATCTGCCTTGTTTGACACTCTTTCTCACTGATATTCTTTATTCACTGATACTATTTATTCACTAATACTCTTTGACCATAGTTCAGACTGTTTACTACTGTAAAATCAGTTTTGACTGAAAAAATCAGCAAACATTTGTTTCATCCTTCATAATAAGTTTGTGAGGTCAATCCTCATTTTTAGGAATTCAAATATTTTTCAATTTCCTACAGTTTTCATCAGCTTCAATGTATTTGGCAAAGGTTGGTTTGATGACAAACAAGTGTTTTATTTCATGCTGTAAATAGAATAAGTTTTCAAAGTTTTGGAGCAAAACGTTTCGTGTTGGACTGCCTTGTACTTGTGGTTTATTCACCCACTCCTCTACAAATTCTCTAATCTTCTTATCATAGTCATTTTGAGGCATCGGTTTATCATTAATTACCATAATATCGGGTAGTCCCTTTTGCCTCAAATTTGTGAATTTGACCATAAATCTGGTTATGGCAGTATTCATAGCTTCACACTTCTCTTCCAAGTTCTTCATTAGATTCTTATTTGTAGTAACTTTCCTAATTTCTAGGATAGTTGTTGTTTTGTCTATAATCTAAATTTATTCCAATTCCTGTCTGTTTTTGTTTTTCAGGAATGTGATGAGCCTTCAATATTTCTCTGGTTTATCAGCCAAATCACTTTGAGTCTTTTGAATTTCTGCTTGGGCTACTACTAATAACTCTCTTTGTTCAAAAATTACCTGAATTGAAGGCCATACATCATGAATGGATTCAATGATATTGTTCCAAAGGTAGTTTTGTATGTATGATATTTTCTCTATCAAGGTTAACTCTTTTCGCAGATTCTTTAGCTGTTCATTAAGTCTGATGGCCTTTTGCTCCTGTGTTTTTGCATTGATTTGAGATAGCTTGTTTGTATTTTCCAGATTTTCTACCATCTTAGTTAATCTGTTGATCTCATTTGTCTTTAAAGACATTTCTTCCATGGCTTTCACCAATTTTCTGGCCTCATCTATAGGCTAAACTATTTTTCTGGATGACTCTGTAGTTGATGTTGTTGATGAAGTCACTAGCACTGCAGTAGCCAGTGGGAATTTGGGTGCTAACTCTTTAGCTAGAGTTGAAGGCACTATAGTGACCATGGGAATAACTGTAGGTGGCTCTGGTACTTTCACTATGTCCTTTTCTTGGACAAGTTTGTCCATCTGAATTTCCATATCCTTAATTTGTCCTGTAAGCTAAAAGATGATGTTCATGATGTCATCTTTATCACTCTCTTCCTGTATGATTTCCTTAGCTTGGGGATGTTCACTTAGAGGAAGCTTAAGTTGTTTCCTCAAGGCTGCAATGTCCTCATTCTTCTTCTTCAATAATAACTCTGCTACATTGACATATGCAGGATCATATCCCACTTTAACTATCAATTCTTCTAAGGATTTGATTCTAAGATCCTTGGCATGTAGTGAAGCTTTATCCAATTTCATCTGATCTCTCATATTTGTGATGGTGTTCTCAAGCTTCTAAACACTCATGGCCTTTTTTGTAACAGTGGAATACAACATATTTGAGCTCTGGATGTGAAATTATATTTGATCCAACTCATGAATAGTGTATGTTGATACTTCCAAATCCAATTTCTTATAATCAACAACTGTCTTTGGAACTGGTACAGTGGGTTGCAATATTGACATAATCAGTTTCTTACTTGAGTAATCAAATGATGATAAGAATCTGTTTTGATTACATGGTTTTTGTTTCAAAAACTGAGAATAATTTTCAGTTTTGATTTCTTCATTCTTCAATTTGATTTGTTTGTATTTTTCCTTAATATCTAGATCTTTCTCCTCAGCTGCCTGTGAGGAAGAAGCTTCCATGCTTTTCTATCTTTCTATCAACTGTGCATCTTTGTTTTTGACTTGTTCTTCATTCTGAATTTCAGCAAGTGTCTCATTTATGATGGTTGTTGCAGTATCAACAATGGTCTCTGCTGTAGTTGTGCAATCTATGTCAATTGTCACCTTTTCTTTACCAACTCAACTTAACTTAAGCCTTTTCTTATATATTAATTTGAATTTATTCTTACTTGTAGCCTATGCAACATAGGCTCCTTCTTTCCTTACTCTCTTAGTGGAATTTTATGGCTGATTTACCATCTCCAAAGTGTGACTAGTATCACTGTCTTTGACTGCATCTATTGATGTATTTCCTATCCACTCTATCTGATTGGAAAACTTTTCTATCTATGGTTTTGATTAATTAATGAAGGGTGTTAATTTTCAGTTAACACTTAGTTTGCTGAGGATCCCTTGTGGATCATATTTCCAAGGGAACCTTTCTTCAAATTTGTATTCTAACAATTGTTTAGCTGCCTCCTTTTCTGCATCCTTGTGATTGCATATGAATGGCCCTATCTAATTCTTTAGCTTGAACTGAGTTTTCCTCCTTGCTGCCATGAAATTTATGGAATCAGAATTTTGGATCTGCCTGATATAATCCAAGGCAAAGATCCTCATTGAAACATGTTTTGGTAATTTTTAAGGTAACAATTTGGACCCAAATACTCTGATCTCAGAGTATTTTTCATATAGGTACTAGTCACCAACCTTACTCTGCTCTGACAACTGCAATATCTTTTTCATTTCACCATTAAAACTTGGCTACTCTAGTTTGGTCAACACTGTGATTACTGGTTGTATAAATAACTCTGAAAATTCTGAATATGTGAAATATGCACAATCTTTCCTGAGCAATGTATTCCAAAAAATGACAGGTAGATTATTTCCCTCTATGTCTAACTTCTGAAGAGTAATTGGAAATTTATCAGATTGGAAATATATGAACATATGGAAAAGGAAGGAAGTGTATCTGAACACTCCTTCTATTGGCAACTTTTTCAATTTATAATGAATGTTATCTGCAATGAAACTAACATAATCAAAGATGACTGATGGGGGTTGACTAGGGGTAAAAGTGGATAAAAAGCCCAAGATGGACTCATTAGTGTGCTCATCAGTAAAATACCCCAGGATGAAGGAAATCATGGAAATCACATGCCTTGAGCCTTATGGGAATTTGGCAGTAGAGTATGGGGGATTGATCTTAGGAATATCTACATGTGAAGGCATATATGTCTAAAAAATCATGAATCTCTTGGGAAAATCTAGGCCTGTTAGGTCCCTATATTACTAGTATAGTCCTTTATTGTTGTTGTTGTAACACCCTTATTGTTATAATTGTACCCCTGTAACTCCGATATTGCTATTATTGTGCCCTTAAATTATTATTGTTAGGTTGGCTAGGATTACATTGTGGCCCCACTAGGACTACATTGTGGCCCCATGGACTCCTATATAGAAAGGAGGTTT
Source organism: Pinus albicaulis (assembly GCA_034641835.2). NCBI lineage: Eukaryota > Viridiplantae > Streptophyta > Pinopsida > Pinales > Pinaceae > Pinus > Pinus albicaulis. The sequence continues at coordinate 1,020,406,322 of CM076581.1, forward strand.
TGTAATATGTATCATCCAAGAATTTTTCATTCATGTAATGTATTGGAGGTTGCCCCCTTGAAGTGGCTTATTTATAAGGCATTGATATCTCCTTTCTTCTATTTTTAGAGCTGGTTTCACAACATTTGGTATCAAAGCTTTGGATCTAGGGTTTCGCTGCTCTGAACAGGTCATCGTGGAATTTTCAGTATAAATTCTTTTCTACGAAGGTTCAGAAGAAGAAATTTTTAGAGTACAAAGACGAAATCCTGAGAAACGACTTTGCAAAATTTTAGAGCTTGGTTCGTAATATTTTTGGAGATATGATCTGTGGAAGTTAGGTCTTTTTGTAGGCTCCTGAATTTCACTTAAAAATGTCATTGAGGAATTTGCGCTATAACATTTTTTCTACGAAGGTTCAGAAGTTGAAATTTTTAGAGCACAAATCTGAAATCATGAGGAACATTGTCGCAAAATTGTAGAGCTTGGTTCACAATAGTTTTGGAGATATGATCTATGGAAGTTAGTTCTTTTTCAGGCTCCCGAATTTCATCTCAAAGAGGTGATTGTGGGAAAAGATTCATAACTCTCTCTCTCTGAGCATTGGATTGGAATTCTGTAAAAAGTGACTGGAAGTACATGGAATTTAGTTTCTTTTCTATAAATTTCAGAGGCAAAGGAGCAAACAGTGACACATGGCAAGTTGTAAAAATTCACTCTAATGAACTAGTCCATAATTAGGTCATTGTGGGAGATTCGACATAACTTTTCCTTGAAGAATCCACATCAAGTTAGACCTATGGCATTTGAAAGAAGCTTTAGAGGACTACTACAGGGCCAAATTTCAGATATTGAGGATCTAAAATTATATAGATAAGTCAATTTCAATATTGAGCTCCTCAAAAGCAAGTAAAAGGTGTGTATTTTTGTTTTCCGATTTGCAAGTCTTGTTTGAAGAATCAAGTTGAATTGATTCCAAGGGAACATTATAGAATAGATATCAGTATTGGATTCTCAAATGGCCCCTAAAAATAATTCAACACCCATTAAGCCTTTAGAAGGCTCTACTATGACTCATGAAGATGAAGAATGGCAACATGACATATCAAAATTACAAGAGCAAGTGCAACAAATTTTTCTCTCATAAAGATCAACAAAAAATGACATGGAAGTTTTGAAGAAAGGCATGGAAACTAAGATGGATGGTTTGAAGAAAGGCATGGATGGTTTGAAGAATGGCATGGAAGCTAAGATGGATGGCATGGAAGCTGGCATGGAAGCTGGCATGGATGACATGGAAGCTAAGATGGAAAACATGAAGAATGATCTAAAAACATACATGGAAGGTTTGACAAAGTTGATACAAGAAATGTTTCCTAATGGTGAAAGGATAGTAGAGGAAACTCATGATGAGAAAAAAATAAATGTTAATCATGATTTCATAAACTTTAATGTTGGAGGGAAGAACCACCATATTCCAAAAATGGATATGAGGATGTTTGATGGAAAGGATCCTGTAACATGGATACTACAAATGGAGAAATATTTTGATCTCAATAATGTGCAAAACACACAAAAGGTACGCATTACAAATTTAAATTTAGAACAAAATACATTTGTATGGTATCGATGGCTTTGCTCCCATAAAAAAATTGTCACTTGGTCAATTTTTATGGAGGAAATGATAGAAAATTATAAGGATACAAAGAGCAACACTTTCTTTAGCCAATTGATAAATCTCAAACAAAAGTGTTCAGTGGGGAAGCACATTGAGGACTTCCAAAAATTGAATATAAGGGTAACTGATATTTCAGAGGAACACAGGATTGATCTCTTCATAGGTACTTTAAAGGATAACATCCAACATGAAGTTCACATTTTGGAACCTGATTCATTGGAGAAGGCATTCAGGTTGGCAAGAAAAATTGAATGTAAAATTATGGCGACAAGGAAACCTACCACTCACTTCTATAAAGAAGGAAGTGTTGCTACGCCTAGATTTCCACAACCTACAAGGTTGACACCACAAAAATTGGAAGAAAAAATAGCAAAAGGGCTTTTCTATAGTTGTGATAGAAAATACACTAAAGGTCATAAGTGTGCTGAGAAGAAATTATTTTACATAGATTGTGAAGAGGAAGAAGAAAATGAACAAGAAGAGGATATACACCTGGAACCAGCCCTAGAAGAGGAAGAAATGAATCCGACCATATCGTGTAATGCGCTGGAGGGAATTACCACTCCTCAAACTCTCAAGATACAAGTACAAATCAAGAAGAAAAAGGTAATAGTGTTGATTGATTCAGGTAGCACCCATAATTTTATTCATTGTAAGGTAGCGAAGGAATTAAATTGTTTCCTATACCCAGCACCAGAATGTCAAGTGATGGTTGCAAATGGAGGAACTATAAATTTCTCTAGAAAATGCCATAATATCAAGCTAACCATGGGGGAATATGTATTGAATAGTCTAATGCTTTCCATTCCTATGGGAGGTGCTGATGTTGTACTAGGAGTATAATGGTTACAATCTTTGGGGACGGTAGCTTTTAATTTTCAAGAAATTTTCTTGAATTTTTTTTTCAGAAGGAAAGGAAGTCGAATTACGGGGTATTGTAGGGAAGCCGGGAAAGATAATAAGCTCAAATGTCATGAAAAAGCTTCTAAATAAAGAACAAAAAGGTGTAATTTCACAATTATGCTCACTAGAAGTTCCAACATAAAAATCATCTATTTCTGTAGATCTCAAAAAAGTCTTGGACAATCATTCCAAGGTGCTTGAAACTCCCAAAGGGCTCCCACCTATTTTTGATCATGATCATGCTATTCATTTGATTCCAGGAAGTGTTCCTCCAAACATCAGGTCTTATAGATATCCTTATGTCCAAAAGAGAAAAAATGAATGTATCATTGCATAAATGTTAGAGGCGGGTATAATTCAACCTATTCAAAGTTCTTTCTCTACTCCTGTAGTATTGGTACACAAGAAGGATGGATCATGGTGCATGTGTTCGGATTATAGGGAGCTCAATAAGCTCACCATTAAAGATAAATTTCCCATTCCTGTGATTTATGAATTATTGGATCAATTACATGGAGAAATTTATTTTACCAAGTTGGATCTTCATTCAGGATATCATCAAATTAGAATGAAGACTAAACATATTCTGAAAAAATAGCATTTTGAACTCATGAGGGTCATTATGAATTTTTGGTCATGCCTTTTGGCCTTACCAATGCAACTTCTAGATTTCAAGGGTTGATGAATTTCATTTTCAAACACTTCCTTAGAAAATCTGTGCTAGTATTTTTTGATGATATACTAATCTACAGTAGGTCTTAGAAGGATCATGTTCAACATGTTGACAACGTGATCAAATTATTGCAGAAGAAAAAATTATATGCAAAAACATCCAAATGTTTCTTTGGAGTACAAGAGGTGGAATATCTAGGTTATATTGTATCTCATCAGGGTGTTAAGGTAGACCCTATTAAAAATTAAAGCCATTAAGGAATGGAAAGTCCCCACAACCATAAAGAAGTTGCAAGTATTTCTCGAGTTAATAGGGTATTATCGCAAGTTTGTTAAGAATTATGGGAGAATAGCAGCACCTCTAAAAACATTATTGAAGAAAGATGCATTTTCATGGACTCCTGAAACAACTAAGGCCTTTAAACATCTTAAAGAGGTAATGTGCCTAGCACCGGTCTTAGCTATGCCAGACTTCACAAAGACCTTTATTGTGGAATGTCATGCCTCAGGAAATGGAATTGGTGTTGTTTTAATGCAAGAAGGAAGACCCATTTCTTTTGAAAGTCGTCCAATCAAAGGAAAGTATTTACAGAAATCTATTTATGAGAAGGAAATGCTAGCAATACTACATGCACTAAAGAAATGGCGAACTTACCTAATGGGAAGACACTTCAAGGTAAAAATTGGTCATCATAGTCTTAAACACTTTTTGGAACAAATATTATCTTCAGAAGAGCAGCAAAACTGGGTCACAAAGATGTTGGTTTATGACTTTGAAATAATATACAAAAAAGGGAAGCTAAATGTTGTTGCAAATGCACTCTCAAGAAAGAATGAAGAGGTGGAAGCATTGCTTTGTTCCATTTCTATTATCCAACCATATTGGATAACCAAAGCCAGAGATGAATGGAAGAAGGAAGAAGAAGTGTGGACACTCATTCAAAAGTTGCAGCAAGATCCTAGTGAATCTGATACATTTAGTTGGAAAAATGATTCCTTATGGTACAAAGGTCGCTTATATCTTTGTAATAATTCCCAACTAAAACAAAATATTCTTTTGGAATTGCACACTTCTCCTTTAGGAGGAAACTCAGGATTTTTAAAAACTTACCACGAGGTGAAGAAAGAATTTTTTTCGATGGCCTTAAATCTGATATTCAAAAGTTTGTGGCGGAATGTTTGGTTTTATAGCAGAATAAAGTTGAGACAATTAAGACCCCAGGTCTTCTACAACCTTTATACGTTCCAAGTCAACGTTGGGAGAAGATTTCAATGGATTTTATCACAGGTTTACCTAAGTCTGAAGGAAAGAGTGTCATCATGGTGTAGTTGATAGACTTACCAAGTATGCACACTTTTGTGCATTATCTCATCCATTTAAAGCAAGTACAATTGCTACTAAATTTATGGACACGATTCAAAAGCTACATGGGAACCCAAGGGTTATTCTGAGCGACAGAGATCCCATTTTTACTAGAAATTTTTGGACAAATTTATTTTCTTGTTTGGGTACTCAATTAGCTCATAGCTCATCTTATCATCCTCAATCCGATGGTCAAACTGAGATAGTAAATAAATTTTTGGAAGGATATCTTCATTGTTTTGTATCTGATAAACAAACATAATGGATCAAGTGGGTACCTCTCGTTGAATGGTAGTATAACACTTCCTTTTATACTGCAACAAAAATGACCCCATTTATGGCACTTTATGGATATCATCCACCATCCATCACATCATGTTTAAGAGAAAATTCGAAGGTTTAAGTAGTGGAAGATCACATCGAGCATCAACAAGAAGTTCTGCAACTCTTAAAGGATAACCTAAATTTGGCACAAAATTGAATGAAGTAACAGGTAGATCAAGATCGCGGCGAGAGAAGTTTTGATGTAGGAGATTGGGTATTTTTACGGCTACAACCATACAAAAAAATGTCCCTCAAGCAAGCTAATAAAGATAATAAATTATCGCCAAAGTATTATGGTCCTAACAAGGTGTTGCAAAAGATTGGTACTCTGGCATACAAATTGGAGCTTCCTTCTTCTTCACGAGTGCATCTAGTTTTCCATATTTCAAGCTTAAAGAAATTTATAGGTGAAAATCTTCCAGTTCCAAAAATATTGCCAAAACTTAATGAGGAAGGAAAAATCATATTGGAACCTGAAGCGGTGACGGAAATGATAACTCGACAGCTACGGAATCAATCAATTTTAGAGTATCTGATCAAGTGGAAGAACTTACCCACTGAAGATTCTACATGGGAGGATGATAATTTTATACAAAAGCACCCAGAGCTACTCAAGCATTGAGGACAACACTTTTTTGAAGGAGAGGGGCAAGTTAGGTCCCTATATTACTAGTATAGTCCCTTATTGCCATTGTTGTAACCCCCTTTATTGTTATTATTGTACCCCTATAACCCCCATATCGTTATTATTATGCCCTTAAATTATTATTGTTAGGTCGGCTAGGATTACATTGTGGCCCCACTAGGATTACATTGTGGCCCCATGGACTCCTATATATAGAAAGGAGGTTTTGTAATTTGTATCATCCAAGAATTGTTAATTCATGTAATGTATTGGATATTTCCCCCTCAAAGTGGCTTATTTCTAAGGCATTGATATCTCTTTTCTTCTATTTTTGGAGCTGGTTTCACAACAAGGCCAATATATAGCTTGGTAAGGGCCTCAATAGATAAAGGGACTGCTTGGGGGTAGGCTAAAGCTGTAGCATGTGGTTAATAGATTCAACAGTGATGGTGAAAAGCACTTCTTTATTGGCATTTACAATGGCTCTTTGCTCAGGCACATAGTACTGTTGACATAATCTTATGACTTCCTGGCATGGATGTGTTAAAGGTACAACATACCTAGGTAAATGAGATTCCCAAATTTGGACTTCTCCATCATTATCTAATGATTTCTCATAACTCCAATTATGTATATCTAGCAGGATAAACTCAACAATGGGATCTGTTATTTTGTAGTTAATATCAGGTAGTGGAATGTGTTCAACATAAACAACAGGTGGTTGAAAAGGATTGACTACTATGGCTGTCTTAAATGGCATTGCAGGAGTTGGTTTTAGCACTTTGGAAGATTCAGGTTTGCTTGTACTATGTTTTTTAGACATTTTGACTACTTTCTGCAAGATTAGATAGCTTGCAGAAGTAGCGTTATTTTAGCAGAGGCTCTTTGGATGAAAAAGGATCTAAATATGGTCTCTTCTTTGGGGTTTATTCTCAATTAGGTCTGTCACAGAGGTTTAGAGGCATTAAACAGGTTTAAAACAGGAAACAAGGGTTTCCTGAGGCTTTTGTTGATGATTTAGGTTGAAAGTATGTTCAATATGGGCAAAAAGGATTTAGGATACTTGCAGAGGTTTTCTGTCTTGTTTCAGAACATTGAAACAGGTCATTAAACTATGAAAACTCACAAATTTCTTGAAAAATTGTGCGTAGCAGAGAAACAAGGTTTTGGGAAAATTTTGACAGGGTCTGGCCTATTTTTCGGGCTTTTTGTCAGTTTCTTTAAGATAATTACAAAAGCTCCAAGTATGTTTTTGTTCTTTATGGGTCTTTGAAATTGATTGCAGGTTCAAATTTTATAAAAATACCTTTTGAATGCAAGTATTGGGCTTCAGAAGATATTTCTAAGGTTTTGACTGAATTTGATAACTTCTGAAGGTTCTCTGGAGCGATGTGCAGCTCCTCAACAATGATTCAAGGTCACAGGGAAAATTTTGCAGGTTTCAGGTGCAGAAATGGCGGAAAAAGGCTTCAAAAGGGTGTTTATACAGTCGAGAAGGATCAAGCATAGGTTGAACACAAAAAAGAGAGGAATGAAGCTTATTTCAAAGGTTTTAATATGCATTTCAGTCACATTTCTTATGCATTGAATGCTCGTCAGATCAGGCGGGAGAAATGGTGGTTTTGGAGTTCATTGGATCGAAACAACCAGTGCTTATCGCGTGGAAATTTGGTGGTAAGTGGTATTTGACTCAACCCACGCGATCCAATGATTGAAGGGCACGTGGAGGACAGAGAGAATTGGGAAACCTCCCATTTCGTGCAACTTTGGCATGGGGATGAATGCACAACTCTCCTACGTGATATTGGATATCTGCTGTAGGATCTGGGCTTTGAAAGCGAAGGGTGGAGATCTGTTGGGAAGTAGCGCTGGAAAGGAAGGTGGGACCAGGGTTGATTAATGCGGTGGAGAATGACTTTTAACTTTATAAAATGTGTTTTTAATCAAGTTTAAACTTCAGGCATTATGAAATAGACGGGGGGTAAATGTTTTATGCATAAATTAAAACATTTATGCAATGTTTCAATGTGGATGCAGGTTTAAATTACTATATAGTTTAGTCAAGTGTATTTAACACCTGCTTAAACTACATGGGGCGGGATTAATTCTTTAGATAGATTTAGACCAAAGGGTTTGTAGGGCGGGGTTTATTTGCGCACATGGGATATTTAAACTTTGATCTAAAATTAAAATAATGGGTTTAGGGGGTTATTTTAATATAAGGGATTTAATATATACGAGAGGGTATAATTAGGGATTTACTACAATAAGTTAGGTGTTAATATGAATAAAGCGATAGTAAAAGGAAACAAAACACATATTATCTATAAGTAAAGTATAAAAATAAAGTTTGGCTAATCTTTTATATTACTTCACTAATACTTAGGATAAATGTATTTTGAGTTTTTTTATGTATGAATGAAGGGAAAATACTGAGAAATGTAGATTTAATGCAGGAACTCAATATTTTTAACTAATCCAGTCATCGAGCCTTGGGTCTAGTCCCAAAAAAAGTCAAAGAAATGCTCTGAGCCTTTTTGACTAATAGTTTAGAATATTGAATACTTGTAGGAGAGGGGAAATTAATGATTTTTTTTTCCCGATGATGCTTTATTACATGCTTGCTCAACTGGTTTCTACCTACCCAACTTTATTTCTAACATTTTTTCTTCATTTTTGTAGGTGCATTTAGGATTGCAACCTTAAAACATTTTTCTTTCAAAGCATAAAACTATCTAAGACTACCTTATTTCATCCGAGGGCTCAGATTAAACTGTTGAGCTCCTCATTATTCTCTACCTATCTATTGATTTGTCAGGTTTAAACTGTCTGACAAATCTTTATTCTCTATCTAAAACATGAAATTGAAAACATGAAAAGTTAAGATTTTACTGTTTAATTGATCATGGATTATGGCATTTATTAACACTGCCCATAATCATTATTCTGCAGAAAAAGTAAAAGTAGTGGAATTTGGACTTGCTCACTTTAAAATCTTATTTATCTATTTTTTCTTTTGGGGTGTATATTTTTCTAAGTCCTTTGATCTTTCTTTTAGGACTTTTTACCCTCTTTTTGATTTTTTATTATTTTTCATTTTTTTCAAAATATGGGAAAACAACTTGCAGAAAGCAAGGTATGTACATATTTACAAGACTATCAAAGTCAATTCAAAATTTATGAACCCTATTATTATAGGACCCTAACAATGGCTCCACATGGGGATGGCATTTCTTGGTGAAATGTCAAGAACTCTAAGACTAGTAGCCTTTTTTATCTTTGACTGTGATGATCCTGTAAGTGTCTTCTAATTTATGCAAAAACTCACATTTATGATATTTTACCTCTCAAAGCTTAGGGTCTTCTCTTAGGGCTTCAACTTTGTTAGTAAAACATCCAATCCAATCTAAAATATTCAATATATATGTACAATGATCAAATTAAATGAGACTAACTATTGGTTATCTCAGATGAATATTAGTGCTTCATCATTCTTCCATTCACTAGTACTTCTTGCAGGTCTGTTCCATCCATTTCTTTAAAAAAGAAATCATTATTACCTCTATATCCATAAATCACATAAGGTCCTTTCCACAGAAAATAAAACTTTCCATGTTTACCTTTGTCTTATGTTCTGGAATCCCACTTTAGCACATGATATCCAATGTAAAAATCATTTTCCTTACTCTTTTCATCAAAACATTTCTTCACTTTATCCTGGATGACTTGGGATATAACATAAACTTCTTCTCTTGTTTGTTGCAAGTGAATAGTTTGATTGATTCTTCTCTTAATGTCATTTTTTTCAACTTGTAACTCTTGGATAAAATTCATCACTATACTCCTAATGAGGATGGAAAAATAGCATCCATTCCATAAAAAAGCTGGTAAGGAGATGTACCAATGGAGTTTTTAGTTGTAAGTCTATCCGCCCATAAGGTATTGACTAACTTCTTGTTGCAAGATTTTTTGTTATCTTCCAGTAATTTTTTAATGATGTTTACAAGGCTCTTATTTGAGGATTCAGATAGGCCATTGCCTTGAGGGTAATATGCAGTAGAATGGCCTAGGGTAATATTGTATTTATGGAAAAAATAAATCATCTTTTTGGATTTGAATGTTGCTGCATTATCGGTAATTATCTTTTGGGGATATCCAAACCTAGAAAGTATGATGTTTTCTATAAAGGATATAATGACAGTATCTGTGGCTTTTCTGAAGGGTATGGCTTCAATCCACTTGGTAAAATAGTCAGTGGCTTTCAAAATCCACTTATGTTGGCCAGAAGATGGAGGGTGAATTTATCCATTGAAGTCTAAACCCCATTGTTGAAATGGAATTTCAGTTGAAATAGGCTTTAAAGGCAGGGGTAACAGTTTTTTCATACCCTCAAGGATTTGACATTTGTGACAGGAGGTCACATATTTTTTGACATCAGAAAACAAATTAGGCTAGTAAAAACCATCTCTCAGGGTCTTATATGCAATAGTCTTCCAGTAAAGATGTCCTCCACAGTCACCCACATGAAATTCTTCAAGTATTTTGTCAGCTTCTTTCTTTAATAAACAATTTAATAAAATCCCACTATGATCTCTCCAAAAAAGTACATTCCCTAAAATACAAAATCTTACTTCCTTTAGTTTTGAAAATCTTGCTTTGTTTCTTGACAATCCAGGAGGAGCTTGTAAGTTTAGTAGTATAAAGATAATATTTGTATACCAAGGTGAATTTGAAAAGGCTTCACTGATCATTGGAGTCACCATGTCTTTCTGATCATCTACTTGAGCAATAGAATTTATGTCTAGGGCACTACAATTAGATTCATCCATAAGTCTGGCTAATCCTTGACCTTTGATGAGTTTTGTGAGTTTTATCTCTATGTCATATTCTAATATAGTGGCAATCCACTTACCTCTTCTTCCATCAAGACCATCCCGAGTAAGAATGTCTTTTACTACAGAATTTGGGACATAGACAATAATGTGACAATAGAGAATGTAAACTCTAATGTCTTTAATGGCCTTTGCCAAAGCTAAGGCTTGTTTCTCCATAATATTATAATTGAAAGGGGCATCTATAAGGGTATTGATAAAGAAAGCTATGGGTTGTTCAAATCCTTGGTCATCTTTCTGCAGTAAAACTGCAGCAATGATGTGCTCTGAAGCAAATGAAAAAACTATGAAATCTTTTTTAAAGTTAGGACTTATTAGGATTGGAGTTTTAGTTAAGGCTTGTTTAATGGATTAAAATGACTGTTTGGCCTCAATAGTCCATTTATGAACTGATTATTTTTAGTCATGTTGTTTAGTTCTCTAATTATCTCAGCTAAATTTGAAATAAATCTTCTTAAAAAATTAATCTTACCTAGAAAAGCTTGTAACTCTTTGATATTTCTTAGTGGACTGATGTTAAGAATTGCTTCTATCCTAGCAGGATCTATTCTTATTCCTTATTTAGAATTTATGTGTCCAAGTAACTTGCCTTATTCTAGTCCAAATAAACCTTTCTTAGGGTTTAGTGAGATGCCAAATTTCCTGCATTTACTAAAAACTTGTCTCAGATGATCCAAGTGTTCATTATTAGTTTTAGAAAACACAGTAATATCATCTAAGTAAATTGCTAAGAAATCATGTATTTACTTTGCAAAAGCTATGCGCATAGCTCTTTGAAAGGTTGCCTCTGCATTCATTAGACAAAGGGCATTTTTACATACATAAAGTGCCCCAAGGAGTAGTAAATATTGTTTTATCTTGATCTTCTTTTGGAACTAGAATCTGGTTGTATCTTGAAAAACCATCTAAAAGTGAAATCCTAGAAGAGCCAACTACCCTTTGTAATATGTGATCCATTTTAGGTAAAGGGTAATTATCTTTTAAGGACACTTTATTTAGATCCCTAAAGTCACCACATAATCTAATATCTCATGTTTCCTTTCTTGTTGGAACTATGTTGGAAACCCAATCAAAATATCTGATTGGTGCAATGATCTATGCATCATACATTCTTTTCACTTCTTTTTCTATCAAAGGTAGTAAAACAGGGTTAATTCTTCTCAACTTTTGTTTAAAGGGATTTTGATATTCTTTTATTGGAATTTTATGTTGAATTATGTTGGTATCATAGGATTTGAGATACTCATAACTCCAAGCAAAGAAATCTCGATATTCCTTTAAAAGAGCAATATATTTTTCCTTTTCTTGTGGAGGTAAAGTTTTGGAAAGTTTTATCATTTTGGGTTTTAACTCTGTTCCAATATTGCATTCCTCTATATCAGACCTAACTAGCTCCATTTGAGGTTTTCTAGCTACATCATTTCATTCAAAAATATCTTCTAAGGGAATTAAACCTTTGGGTAAGAAATTATCTTTAAGATTCAATATTTCAGATTCATCATCAATAATTTCTCCAATCTCTACTTTCTCTAAGTTATCTATATTTGATTGACTAAATATAGTGGGCTTAGTAAACTTTACTTTAATTACATTTATGTTATTCAAATATATTTCACAATCCAAATCTTGATCTATAGTACAATCTATGTCTATCTTACAGTTCTGGAATTCGCCTTCATTATTTAAAAAATGGTATATTTGTTGGTCTTGTGAGAAAATTTGCCAATACTTGAGGTTGTCTAGAGTTATTGGTCTATGTTTCACTTCTGCAGTATACATGTGATTAGGTTGAAAAGTTAAATTACAAGTACTAGAAAAATTTGCTAATGAATGTGCTTGTAAATTTTTCTTTCTAGGTATTGCATAAAAATTACATTCCAATAAATCATCAATTAAATCTAACACAGTTTCTCTGTATCGGCCTAGTCTAGGATTGTAAACTAAATATTCTCCATTAATTTGTTTTACAATCAACTCAAAATCTCCCATTATTGCAATTCTTTTACCTCCTAAGTTCCTTATTATTTGGATTCCTAATATGAGTGCTTCATACTCAGCCATATTATTGCTACATTTGAAGTTGATTCTGAAAGCATGGCCTTCTGAGTGATTAGTCTCCATGTCGGTTATCTATACTCCTGCTCATGCTCCTAACTTGTTTATTTAACAATCAAAGTCTAAATGCCATAGATATTCATGAAAGATATTATCATTTTTTGGTGCTCTCTTTTTATCAATTAGTTCAATTTGGATTTCACTAGTTTCAGAGTTACATAAGATAAAAGAATGAAGGTCAGTTTGTGCAGTGTAGATTGGGTAATTTATAGATCTTTCAACACTACTGACCATGTACTTCATCAATGTTTCCCTATATAACTTTTTAGGTTGACAAAACACTGATATAGTAGCATAAGACATGTTCAATTGTAGAGATCCCTGTAACTTTTCTCCCCATGAGCTAGAAAGTAACATTCCATATTTAGGTGGGTTATCAACTACTATAATTTCCATTAATATACTCTCATCAGGATACTAAACTAGTGTTACACACAAATCTTTGATTAAACCTAGGCATTTAACTTTACTTGAATCAAATGAAAACAAATCTTTGTAGGGCCTTGTTATTTCTAAATTCAGAGTTTCCAGTATGGCTTTGGGCATCAAATTATGGGAAGCTCCTAAATCTAGCATTGCGTTGTGTAGAATTTGATCATGAATGGAAGGACTAATATAAAATGGAGGAACTGCTCCATCTGCATGTTTTCCATTCCACTCTGGGCCAAAAATTAACTTTGGTTGATCACCATTCAAATTAATAGCATCTTCTCCATCATTCATATTTAGTGTTTCAATGATAGTTGATTTATGCAAGTCATGTTTTACCAATTCTGTTAAAGGAATTGGTATTTTTAACTTTGCAACTTCAGTTTGAATATTTAATGTAGGTTGAGATTTATTGATTTGAATTAATTCTCCTTTAGTAACTGTAGTTTGGCTTGGTTTATCTTGCTTTTCTATAGTGATGTTTTCATTTCCAATTGGTTTGTTATTCTTTGTTTGAATTTCCTATGTTTTACTGCTCTTAACTTTCTTTTCAGGGATTGTTTGTGAAGTATTAGATATTATTTCAAACTTAGAATTATCAGCAGGTGTTTTTGAAATAACACTTTTTGGATCTACTGATTTAGGATCAACAAAGGGTGTTTTAGGATCTAAATTTGTTGTTTTAACAAAATTAGAAGCTTTTGCAGTAGCAGATTTCTAAGAATATTTTGTAGCTTGAGAAAATTCATCAGTGATATCAAAAATTTTAGGGCTTGATGCAATTTTAGGACTGGAAATGTTTTGGGATGAACCAGAGTTTTTCTTATTTTCCCTTGGGAGAATTTGCAGAACTTTTGTTTTTGGAGCTTCTACTATTTTCTTATTCTGTGTTTGTGTATTTTTCTTCATAGAACTCTCATTGTTTTTCTTATTTATAAGGTTATATTGACTGTGTATTTCATTTATAGCAAAATCATAACCCTATTTATAATCAAAGGATTCACTAGAATCTAATTTGAGTTGTTGGAGCTCAAATAATTATTGATCTTCCCGAGTGAGGAAAATGGTATTATTGTCATCTATCCCCACTAGATTAATTGTATCCTCATCATCATCATTATTTTGAGAACTTTCAGCATAGTTCTCTTAGAAGGGGGGCCTAATTGTCTGGTTTAGGTTTGTTTCTTTTTCTTTTCTTGAATTTGTGTTTTGTCTAAAATTGATATTTCTAATCTACTGTTGATTATCTCACTGAGGTCTTCTTTCTATATTGTCTACTCTATCCATCATCCTTTCTAAGGTTTTAGCTAACATGTCTATTTTTGTATCAGAATTTTTAGTTTCTTCTTTAATAGAAACTCTTCTTTCATTCCTAAGTCTAGCTTTCTTGGCTAAAATGTTTATTTCTACACTAATAACATCTATTTGCATTCTTTCTAATGTTTGTGCATCTCTTTACCTCAATTTATAAGCCATATGTACATCAAATCCATCAGGGAATTTGAGCAGAATAGAATAAAGTGTGGGTTTAAGATTTGCAGGGATGGAACTATAGACACTATTATACCTAGTGCAGTAGTCTTGGATTGACTCATTTGGGGATCTTTTTATTGCATCAAATTCAGATAATATTTGGAGGGGGTTCTTTTTCTTTTCCCATTTATTTAAAAACAATATATGAAATACAGCTAAATCGGTTACAATACCAACAACAAGATCTTTAAACCACTTCTTAACTTCTTTTGTCAAAGTTTGGGAAAATAACCTCATTTGAACATCTGAATCATCAATCTCATAAATTTCAAAGAAGTATGCCATCTTAGTAATGTGTTGTTGAGTAGTATATTGTGTAGTGCCATCAAACTGTGGTATTTTATTCTGATAGTCTTGAGGAATGTCATGAAGAAGTTGAGGTAAGACAAGGGGAGCATACCTAGCAGCCATAGCTTGAATTTTTGCTTGGCTAGGAGGTAAAGTAGAAGCGCTTGGGGCTGAACTGGATATGGTAGTTGATGAACTAAAAACTATAGTTGAGGTGTTGGGAGATGAAGCTGGTATATATGTGGAACTGTTAGGAAATAAAGATGATGTGTTTAAGAAATGAAAAGGTGAGTTGATGGATATAGTGGATGAAGTGGATGGTGGAAATAGCACTCTAGGTTTTAAAGGGAGTCTAGGGGTAAATGGATCTGTAGATGAATTGGTAGTGGAATTTATATATGTTGTAACAAAATATAGAGATGAATATTTTGCAGGTATTATTGTGGTATGTAACTGAGAAACTGGAGGTAGGTTTATGTATGTCAATAAATGATCTAATTTAATAGCTCCATCAATATCCTTGAGAATAGTAACATTAATTTTTTAAATTTCAGTCTGATTTTCAACTTTCTTTGATTTAGATTCTACTGTAATATTTTTTTGTTTTACTTCCAAGAATGAAATAAAAATAGGATCTAAAACAACATTATAAATATCACTTTTAGATTGACTTCTAAACAAAGAATGTTCAAATTTCAGATCAAAATCTATATCTTCCAAAATTACTAACTCTTGAGGCAGTAAATTGACTCTTATTAATGACACTTCAACTTCTAAATTTTCTATCTTTTTTTCTTTTTTCCAATTCGGTCTGGGTTGTCTACTATAACAGCGGTGTTAAGGATCTGGGTTACACCTGGTATAGTAAATTTTCTTAGAAGCCATAATTGCAATTTTTTTAATAGCCACAAATTACAAAAGTAATCTTAAAGTAAAAGGATAAATAAAAAGATTCCTGTAAGACTAATTTTATGACTGAGGTTTGGTTAAGTTCCCTAGTATGGTCGCCAGTATGTTATCACTCTAGTAAATCTAAAGTTGTGAGATTTTGGTTTTTAGTCAAAGAATACTAGAGGTAACCACATACCTACTTCAAATTCTAGGATCTAGCCTTCATAGGGTTCAGAGAAGGCTCTCTCTTAAAGATTTAACTTTGTTCAATTTATAAATGTTAGGCTAGTTATGAATGTGCAGATTTGTTTTGGTTTTGATTGATTTGGTGGGAAAAAATCACTTGAAGGTATGGATAGAGGGAGATCTATTTTTCCATTGGGCTATGGAGTCAAAGCCGAGCTAACAGAATTGGGATCAAGGCCAAAAAGGTCATCTGTCTTCAGAACAAGATAGATAACCCTTGGAGATCTTGAAAAGTTGTTTTTCTAAGGTGGTATATTCGGGATAAAGGAAAATTAAGAATCCTTTAATCCGGGAAAGGGAAGTAGAAGGAAGAGGTCAAACGAGTGAGAGAGCAATTAAGAATTCTCTACATTGGAAATCAAAAGAAAACATAGAAATTATAACTAGTTAAAAAAAGGGTGTTTTTAACAAATCCTGTAGTAATACTCCTAGTTATTCATTAAAATTTAGAATTAAACATAGATGGATGCATGTAACAAAGAAATATAACAGTGAAAAGTAAGGAAATACTTCACTCTAAATAGCTCATCACAAGAACCCTGAAGTATGATGCCAATCTGTGTGATCTAGTCTGCTATTCAAAATTCGAATACAAAGCCTTCAAGTCCAACAAAAATGTCTATAGCAATCTCCAGCAATTTATTCCACACAAAATACTTCTAAATTTTGAAGTATTTATACATTATGTTTTTCAAAATATCCTACAAAGCTTATAGGAATTATCTTGGGAAAATAAAATATCTTTACAAAAATAATAGAGACAATTGCTTAACAAATCAACAAGTTGTCCTATCTATCCAAAAAAAATAGAAACTGTTTTAAGATAAGAAGCAGTTGGGTACCTCGTTGTCCTCCTTGCTGGCTTTAGATATTTTAATCTGTTTTTGGAATCTGAGCTGCCTTGTTTGACACTCTTTCTCACTGATATTCTTTATTCACTAATACTCTTTGGCCATATTTCAAATTGTTTACTGCTGTAAAATCTGTTTTCACTGAAAAAATCAGCAAACAATTTTTTCATCCATCATAATAAGTTTGTGAGTGATTTCCAATCCTCATTTTTAGGAATTCAGATATTTTTCAATTTCCTAAATTTTTCATCAGCTTCAGTGTATCTGGAAAAGGTTGGTTTGATGACAAACAAGTGTTTGATTTCATGTTGTAAATAGAATAAGTTTTCAAAGTTTTGGAGAAAAGCTTTTCCGCTTGGACTGCCTTGTACTTGTGGTTTATTCACCTGCTCGTTTACAAATTCTTTAATATTCTTATCATAGTCATCTTGAGGCATCAGTTTATCATTAATGACCATAATATCAGGTAGTCCCTTTTGCCTCAAATTTGTGAATTTGACCATAAATCTGGTTATGACAGTATTCATAGCTTCACACTTCTCTTCCAAGTTCTTCATTAGATTCTTCTTTGTATTAACTTTCCTAATTTCTAGGATAGTTGTTGTTCTATCTGTAATCTTAAGTTCTTCCAATTCCTGTATGTTTTTGCTATTAAGAAATGTGATGAGCCTTAAAGCTTGCTCTGGTTTATCAACCAATTCTCTTTGAGTCTTTTGAATTTCTGCTTGGGCTACTAGTATTAACTCTCTTTGTTCAAAAATTACCTGAATTGAAGGCCATACATCATGAATGGCTTCAATTATATTGTTCCAAAGGTAGTTTTTTATGTATGATATTTGCTCTGTCAAGGTTAACTCTTTTTGCAGATTCTTTAGCTATTCATTAAGTCTAATGGCCTTTTGCTCCTCTGTTTTTGCATTGATTTGAGACATCTTGTTTGTATTTTCTAGATTTTCTACCATCTTAGTTAAACTGTTGATATCATTTGTCTTTAAAGACATTTCTTCCATGGCTTTCACCAATTTGTTGTTCTCATCTATAGGCTGAACTCTTGTTGTGGATGACTTTGTAGCTGCTGTTGTTGATGAAGTCACTGCCATTGCAGTAGCCAGTCGGACTTCGGGTGCCAACTCTTCAGCTAGAGTTGAACGCACAGCAGTAGGGACCATGGGAATAACTGTAGGTGGCTCTGGTACTTTCACTATGTCCTTTTCTTGGACAATTTTATCCATCTGAATTTCCATATCCTTAATCTATCCTGTAAGCTGAAAGATGATGTTCATCATGTCATCTTTATCACTCTATTCCTGTATGATTTCCTTAGCTTGGGGATGTTCACTTGGAGTAAGCTTAAGCTATTTCCTCAAGGATGTAATGTCCTCATCCTTATTTTTCAATAATAACTCTGCTGCATTCACATTTGCAGGATCATATCCCACTTTAACTATCAATTCTTCTAAGGATTTGATTCTAAGATACTTGGCATATAGTGAAGCCTTATCCAATTTCATCTGATCTCTCATATTTGTGATGGTGTTTTCAAGCTTCTAAACACTCATGGCCTTTTTTGTAACAGTGGAATACAACATCTCTGAGCTCTTCCTGTGAAATTCTATTTGATCCAACTCATGAATAGTGTCTATTGATACTTGCAGATCCAATTTATTATAATCAAAAATTGTCTTTGGAACTGGTACAGTGGGCTACAATACTGATATGATCAGTTTCTTACTTGAGTAATCAAATGCTGATAAGAATATTTTTTGATTACCTGGTTTTTGTTTCAAAAACTGAGAATAAATTTCAGTTTTGATTTCTACATTCTTCAGTTTGATTTGTTTGTATTTTTCTTTAATATCCAGATATTTCTCCTTAGCTTCTTGTGAGGAAGAAGCTTCCATGTTTTGTTGCCTTTCTATTAACTGTGCATATTCATTTTTTACTTGTTCTTCATTCTGAATTTCGGCAAGTGTCTCATTTATGATGGCTGTTGCAGTATCAACATTGCTCTCTGGTGTAGTTGTGTCATCTATGTCAATTGTCACCTTTTATTTACCAACTAAACTTAACTTAGGCCTTTTTTAATATATTAATTTGAATTTAGTCTCAGATGTAGTCTCTACAACATACGCTCCTTCTTCCCTTACTCACTTAGTGGACTTTTCTGGCTAATTTGCAGTTTCCAAAGTGTGAATAGTATCACTGTCTTTGACTGCATCTACTGATGTATTTCCTATTCACTCTATCTGATTGGAAAAATTTTCTATATCTAGTTTTGATTCATGAATGAAGGGTGTTAATTTTCATTTAACCCTTAGTTTGCTGAGGATCCCTTTTGGATCATAGTTTTAAGGGAAGCTTTCTTCAAATTTGTATTCTAACAATTGTTTGGCTACCTCTTTTCCTGCATCCTTGTGATTGCAGATGAATGGCCCTATCTGATTCTTTATCTTGAACTGAGTTTTCTTCCTTGCTGCCATGAAATTTATGGAATCATAATTTGGGATCTCCCTGATATACTCCAAGGCAAAGATCCTCATTGAAACATGTTTTGGTAACTTGTAAGGTAACAAGTTGGACCCAAATACTCTGATCTCAGTGTATTTTTCATATAGGTACCAGTTACTCTACTCTGGCAACTGCAATATCTTTTTAATTTATCCATTAACTCTTGGATACTCTACTTTGGTCAACATTTTGATTACTGGTTGTACAAATAACTCTGAAAATTATGAATGAATCTTCACAATCTTTCTTGAGAAATGTAGTCCAAAAAATGACAGATAGAGGATTTCCCTCTATGTCTAACTTTTGAAGAGTAATTGGAAATTTATCAGATTGGAAATATATGAACATATGGAAAATGAAGGAAGTGTATTTGAACACTCCTTCTATTGGAAACTTGGTCAATTGCTAATGAATTCTATCTGTAATGAAAACAACATAATCGAAGATGACTGATGGGGGTTGACCAGGGGTAAAAGTGGATAAAAAGACCAAGATGGACTCATCAGTGTGCTCATCAATAAAATACCCCATGATGAATGAAATCATGGAAATCACATGCCTCGAGCCTTCTGGGAATTTGGTAGTAGAGTATGGGGGATTTATCTTAGAAATATCTACATGTGAGGGCATAAATGTCTGAAAAATCACGAATCTATTGGGAAATCCTAGGCCAATATATAGCTTGGTAAGGGCTTCAATAGGTAAAGGGACTGCTTGGGGGTCAGGCTGAAGTTGTAGCATGTGGTTAATAGATTCAGCAGTGATGGTGAAAATCACTTCTTTATTGGCATTTACAATGGCTCTTTGCTTAGGCACTTAATATTGTTGACATAATCTTATGACCTCTAGGCATGGATGTGTTAAAGGGACAACATACTTGGGTAAATGGGATTCCCAAATTTGGACTTCTCCATCATTATCTAATGATTTCTCATAACTCCAATTATGTATATCTAGCAGGATAAAATCAACAATGGGATCTGTTATTTTGTAGTCAATATTAACTAGTGGAATGTGTTTAACATCAACAACTGGTGGTTGAAGAGGATTGACTATTATGGTTGTCTTAGATGTCATTGCAGGAGTTGGTTTTGGCACTTTGGAAGCTTCAGGTTTGCTTGCACTATGTTTTTTAGGAATTTTGACTTCTTTCTGCGAGATTAGATAGTTTGCAAAAGTAGTGTTATTATAGCAGAGGCTATTTGGATGAAAAACGATCTAAATATGGTCTCTTCTTTGGGGTTTATTCTCAATTAGGTTTGTCAGAGAGGTTTATAGGCTTTAAACAGGTTTAAAATAGGAAAAAAGGGTTTCCTGAGGCTTTTGTTGATGATTCAGGTTGAAATTCCTGTTGAATATGGACAAAGAGGCTTTAGGATACCTGCAGAGGTTTTCTGGCTTGTTTCAGAGCATTGAAATAGGTCATTAAACTGTGAAAACTCGCAAATTTCTTGAACAATTGTGCATAGCAGAGAAGCATGGTTTTTGGGAAAAATTGATAGGGTCTGGCCTATTTTTCGAGCTTTTTGTCAGTTTATTTAAGATAATTTCTAAAGCTCCAAGTATGTTTTTGTTCTTTATGGGTCTTTGAAATTGATTGCAAGTTCAAATTTTATAAAAATACCTTTTGAATGCAAGTATTGGGCTTCAGAAGATATTTCTAAGGTTTTGACTGAATTTGATAACTTCTGAAGGTTCTCTGGAGCGATGTGCAGCTCCTCAACAATTATTCAAGGTCACGGGGAAAATTTTGCAGGTTTCGTGTGCAGAAATGGTGGAAAAAGGCTTCAAAAGGGTGTTTATACAGTCGAGAAGGATCGAGCATAGGTTGAACACAAAAAAGAAAGGAATGAAGCTTATTTCAAAGGTTTTAATATGCATTTCAGTCACATTTCTTATGCATTGAATGCTGGTCAGATCAGGCGGGAGAAACGGTGGTTTTGGAGTTCATTGGATCGAAACAACTAGTGGTTATCGCATGGCAATTTGGTGGTAAGCGGTATTCGACTCAACCCACGTGATCCAATGATTGAAGGGCACGTGGAGGACAGAGAGAATTGGGAAACCACCCATTTTGTGCAACTTTGGCATGGGTATGAACACACAACTTTCCTGCGCGATATTGAATACCTGCCATAGGACCTAGGCTTTGAAAGCGAAGGGTGGAGATCCGTTGGGAAGTTGCGCTGGAAAGGAAGGTGGGACCAAGGTCGATTAATTCGGCGAAGAATGACTTTGAACTTTATAAACTGTGTTTTTAATAAATTTTAAACTTCGGGCATTATGAAATAGACGGGGGTAAATGTTTTATGCGTAAATTAAAACATTTATGCAATGTTTCTATGTGGACACAGGCTTAAATTACTATATAGTTTAGTCAAGTGTATTTAACACCTGCTTAAACTACATGGGACAGGATTAATATTTTAGATAGATTTAGACCAAAGGGTTTGTAGGGTGGGGTTTATTTGCACACGTGGGATGTTTAAACTTTGATCTAAACTTAAAATAATGGGTTTAGGGGGTTACTTTAATATAAGGTATTTAATATATACGGGAGGGTATAATTAGAGATTTACTACAATAAGTTAGGTGTTAATATGAATAAAGGGATAGTAAAAGGAAACAAAACACATATTATCTCTAAGTAAAGTATAAAAATACAGCATTGCTCATCTTTTATATTACTTCACTAATACTTAGGATAAATGTATTTTGAGGGTTTTTATGAATGATTTTTAAGGGAATGTGATGCAGGGGCATTAGGCCCAAGACACTTTTTGTACATAAATAAACATAAGAGGGGGGTCTCATGTTTTGTTTCCCCATGTAAATATTCATAGTTGAGTTATTTTAATTAAATAGAAAGGAAAATATTGTAACTGCTCGAATGATTGATGGGCACCCGAAGAGATGGTCAGTTTCAGAAGTCAGGCTAGCTTAGGAGTCCAAGAGTCACCGAAGAAGTGAATCGATTGATTTTAACTATGTATAAAAATAAACCTCGGTTGTAGAGTCGAGGGGGGCAGAGAGCTGCACAGAACTGCACATAGACCTGCTTGTATCTGCAGGGAGCTACAAAAGGGAAGAAGGCCATCAGATTGAAGATTTGGCCAGCCAGTGGTTGTAATTCAACCAATTGTGTAAATAAGAAATGGTTCAGTATATTTGTGCCTTGTGAATTTAATTCATATGTGAATGTATATATGTTTTGATTGGATAAGCTCTGTGTGAATATATGCATGCATCCCGACGGAGAAAAATCGAAATCCGTGATGATTAAAATCCTGTGATGGGATAAATGGTGCTCTGTATACAGTTAGTGGGGTCTATTGTAAATATTGTCGACACTGTTGAAAATGGAGTGATATAGTCGTGAGTGTATGCCGTAACAGAGGCATGGCTTTAATCCATGCCTAAGCGATATGGGTGTTCATCAGACGAGCACTATAGAATGAGGAGTGAAGGCACAGTTGGACTACGTTAAATTGAATAGGCGGAACCTGGCGTGAAGAAGGAGAGAAACCTTGCATAAGGAACAGTAACGACGGTTTAGAGCGAACGGTTGTATTCATCGCACCACTCTTATACGGAAGGCAGTATTGGAGGAGTCATGAGCGATTCCATAGGAAGCTCGACACGTGTCCCCGAGCAAAATAGCAAAACCACCCATGTACGGGTGCCATCGTGCATTATTGTTTGTGCATGTTGATCAAGTGATATACGTTGGATCGGGCAACGTGATAACAGCCGTCGGATGTGGATGGCTTGTCAGTCCCAGGCCCAGTTTTAAATTATATTGGTCGGGACTTTTCAAATTAAGGTTTACGAATAACCGAAGTATGTGTCGTACGCTGTTGTGGGCCCGAAGCATTCGATCAAATAATCCAATCATATTATATGTTAAGGGGTCAGAATCATATGAATAAGGGTTGGTGCATAAAACGCATATTATAACCGTAGAGTCAGAGAGCATATATATGTCATGGTTGAAATGGGTCCGTGAACATTAGAAAGACATAAGGGTTGAATATACGAAGTGTGGCCATATGAATTGTGATCTGGGCGTGTAGTTAAAAGACCGAGGATATATATAGGTATTGATATTGAGAGTATAACATAAGGGCTTGGAATTAATATCTCAAATCTTAGAGATTTGAGATATTAACACTCTCAGAATTAAGTGTTGAATTTTCCAGCATGGAATAAGGGAAGTGTGAGATTGCCTAGATTGGAAAAATGATTGTGCAATAAAATTTTGGGATGCATTTACACACAGGTTAGGTGGAAATTGAAAAATATTGGGAATGTGGGTAAAGCAGGGTTACCCTTGCATCAAGTGGTATCGGAGCTAGAATTTAGTTAGCTCATTGAAGAGTTTGTTTTGGAAATGCACATGTACTAAACAAGAAAGAATAGTTGATGTTTGAATCTGTTTAATAGAGGAAATTGCAGATTTGATTTGACATGCAGTGAAGGTCTCCAGATGAACAGAATCTGGATTTGAAAACAGAAGATTGCAGCAGGTAGATGCAGTGCAGGTGAAAAGAAAAGAAAAGAAGCAAGATCATTCAGGGATCTTGAGAGGTAAGATGATGAGCCTTATTTGAACTCTGGTTGGAAGGTATTGTTTGTAGAATACAGAGTGCAAGCAATTGAGGAAGACATTTGAGCAAAAGTAGATCACAAGCTTTGAGAGCAGTGATAGAAGAGTCCAGCAAGGGATTCTGAGTGCATAAAGAGTGTGGCAGAACCTAAAATAATTCCCAACTGAGGTTGGATGAAAGAATAAAAGGGATTTTCTTGAGAAAGTTGTAGAGTGAAGCCTAGAGAGAAAAGAGAGTGCTCAGGAGGTTCCAAAGAGAGGGGACCAGTACTTGCCAAAAGCCGGAGCTCAGGAGAGAAGCTTGGTGAGGTAAGTTGCAGCAAGGGAGCTTGTTGTTGCATAAGCTTAGTGCAGCTTGTGAGTGAAGAACTCCTAGAGAAGAAAATGGCTACTGAGAGCCATAGTAGATACTGCAGAGACTGCAAAGGTTCTGAGAGAAACCACAGAAAAAGAGTGTGTGAAGATGCCAAAGCAGTTGGCATGAGGAAGAGAATCACAGATGAATAATATTGGAAAGAAGTTGTTGAGATCAGGGAAGAGCTCAATGAACTGAAGAGAAGGATAGAAGAAAGCCAGAGAGTTGTTTGGTTTATGAGGAAGAGTGTGGAATGGCAACCATTACAGAAGAGGTTGAGGCAAAAGAAGATTGCCCTGTTGAGAGAAGAACTTGGAGCAACTGAGTTGAAGGAAGAAATTTTTGCTTGTAAAATAGAAGAGAGCACAAATGAAGATTGGAGACCTACAGGAGATCTTGTGAGACATGATGACGACTTGAGGAAGCAAGAAGCTTGTCTTGCTGAGGAGGAAATCATTGAGGAATTCCTGAGTTATTGGACAAGTCCAGATGATGTGAAGGCTTGTGTCCTTGAGTATAACAAATGTGAAGTGATGACAGACTCCACAGAGGAAGAATAATCCAGATTTCTTGAGGCAAAGATGGAATTTGAAGATTCCATGTGCAGACCTGTTCAAGAAGGAGTGCTTGAAGAAGTAGCCGAGACTGAAAGGTCTTGTGATTTGAAAACAAAAAGGTTTTGTGTGTTTGCAGGTACACCACTGGAAGATGAATAAGCTTCATATTTTGTTGGTGAGAAGAAGACATTGAGTCTGAAATCTGTCGAGATCAATGCTGAGAAAGTGAGATCTCAGGGAGAGATAAAGTGGCAGAGGCTACAAAGGAAGAAGGAGCAAATGATGAATGCTCAGAAGAAGAAGGAAATACTCAGAGTGGTTGAGTATCTGGAGAAAGACTTGGAGACTGAAGCTTCAAGTGGGACCCAAGGGTCCAAGAGCCTTACATCTGACACATTTTGTATGTTTGCAGGAACAAAAAGTGAGAAAGAAAAAACTGTTGATGTTATCACTAAGGAAGAAAATGGAGCAGCTACATGTTTTGAAGATGTCCATACACAATTGGAGAAAGATTCTGCTTTCCAACATATTTGAATCAGAAGAGATTTAGTTTGTGATATTGGCCAGAAGCTAGAGGTTGAACAGCTTGAGGACTCTGAAGAAGAGACCATTGAATAGTCTCTGGAAAATATAGAAGACTTGGAACAACAGAAATATTTGGTGACCAAATCACCAATTGAGACCATGAGGTCTTATGTTTTTACAACTGACAAGTTGTGTGTGAATGCAGGTGTTAATGAAGGTAGTTCACATGATGGAACTATGATGAATGAAGTTTACTGTTTCCAAGTAAAGTATGATGAGTATCTTTCAGATGAAGAACAGATTGAACTACTGTAGCAGAAGGAATTCACTAATTCCTTATTTGGTAGAAGAGATTGTTTCAATAGGGTTGATGATGATTTTTTCATTAATGCTAATAATGATAGGCTTCTTTTGTTAAATGGCCATGTGAAGAATGATGGATAGGTAGTTGGAGTCATTGCAGAGATGGGAAATCAGGATTTTATTCTGACGAAGACTAAGGAAGTAGCGATAGCAAAACATAAAGGAGATTGTGGTGAGATGCCAAGATTGTGGCATGAGCAGAGCATAGAACCACAGAGAGAAGGTGTTCATATGGTAAGGACAGAGATGATTGAAGATGAGAGAGTTCATTTTTATGAACTAGAGCAGAAAGACATCCTTGAAGGGGATGGTGCAGAAGAGAGACTAGCTGACAGTCTCAGGAAATGTTTGAAGAATTGGAATTAGCATTCTAGTGTGCTGATTGAGGAGAAAAGAAAGTTGGGACAACATATTGAGATGCTGACAGAAGAAAGGAAGGCTCTGAGGCCTTGCAAACTTTGTTTTAGCAAATGTTTGATGAGTGCAGATCCTGTTGATGATGTATATAAGTTAACAGCATGGGGCAGTCAATTGAAAGAGAAGGAGAATTCGGTGGGAGACTTTAAACCATGGAATGAAGAAATTGAGCTGCTAGATAGTATGTTGAATCAACAGGATTCCATACAAGAGAGAAGACCTCAATTTCAGAATTGGGGGTTGCAGAATGTGAAGACACAATGGGATGAAGATAGAAAATAATTGATGATTGAGTCATAAGTAGGGACCATTGGGTGTTGGGGTTTTGGATCTAATGAAGTGGCTGTGTTGACAGGCAAAGCAGAATACAATCCATCACTTGGAGTTGTCTTAGAAAAAGAAGAGTTGTTGCAGAATAAGGATGAGCAGCTGAGTGAAAATGAGACAACCATGTCTCATATGCAGGAAAATATTGTTGCTATTGATAGCAAGGAAGAATTGGCTTGTTCGAATAGACAAGGGAAGATTAAAGAGAAGACTGTATGGCAGACTGTTGGGGATGCTACAGCAGTGGAGACCCAGATTTTCACTCTGACAGAAGATGAAGATACAGTGGCTAGAGAACTTGATTTGATTGTTGGAGTCAATGAAGAAGAAGGAATGCAATTGCAGAAGATTTCCAAGACAGAAGAAGAAGATGCTGAACTTGAGTTACAGCATATTTATGATTTGTTTGGCCAAAGGAGATGGAAAGAGTTTTTACTGAAGATATTCAGAAAAGGAGGTGAAATGCCAGAGTAGCAGCTTGGATTGTTGCTGGAGAGAGTGCTGAAGTAGCAAGCTGAAGTGTTGTCAACAGAAGAGCAAAAGTTTTACTATTGCAGAGAGGGTATGGATGATTGGGTGGCAGTAAGCATAGGAGCTTAGGCAGTAGTGAGAACTGAAGAGATGAGAATGCAGTGGACAAAAGAAAGCATCCTGCAGTCAGAGGAAATATCAGACAAATAAATTGAATTGATAAGGAACCTGATGCAGAAGATGCCTCAAAAAGGGGCAGCAGCGAGGAAACAAGGAAATAACAGCACAAGAAAAGCAAACAGGGGATATAAAGGTACAGCCTATGGAAAGCTACAACATAAAATTTGGAAGCCAGGAGGAATGTGAAGGAACGATGCTGCAATGGATGGATAGTTGCAGAAAAAGGTGTGGAATCTAGGCAGGTAAAAACAAAGCACATGATCAGGAGATCATGAATGATTTGAACCTGGGGAATCTAATGTAGGGGCATTAGGCCCAAGACACTTTTTGTACATAAATAAACATAATAGGGGGGTCTCATGTTTTGTTTCCCCATGTAAATATTCATAGTTGAGTTATTTTAATTAAATACAAAGGAAAATATTGTAACTTCTCGAATGATTGATGGGAACCCGAAGAGATGGTCAGTTTCAGAAGTCAGGCTAGCTTAGGAGTCCAAGAGTCACCGAAGAAGTGAATCGATTGATTTTAACTATGTATAAAAATAAAACTCAGTTGTACAGTCGAGGGGGGCAGAGAGCTGCACAGACCTGCACATAGACCTGCTTGTATCTGCAGGGAGCTGCATAAGGGAAGAAGGCCATCAAATTGAAGATCTGGCCAGCCAGTGGTTGCAATTCAACCAATTGTGTAAATAAGAAATGGTTTAGTATATTTGTGCCTTGTGAATTTAATTCATGTGTGAATGTATATATGTTTTGATTGGATAAGCTCTATGTGAATATATGCATGCATCCCGATGGAGAAAAATCGAAATCCGTGATGATTAAAATCCTATGATGGGATAAACGGTGCTCTGTATACAGTTAGTGGGGTCGATTGTAAATATTGTCAACACTGTTGAAAGTGGAGTGATATAGTCGTTAGTGTATGCCGTAATAGAGGCATGGCTTTAATCCATACCTAAGCAATATGGGTGTTCATCAGACAAGCACTATAGAATGAGGAGCGAAGGTGCAGTTGGACTACGTTAAATTGAATAGGTGGAACCTGGCGTGAAGAAGGAGCGAAACCTTGTGTAAGGAATAGTAACGACGGTTTAGAGCGAACGGTCATATTCATCACACCACTCTTATACATAAGGCGGTATTGGAGGAGTCACGAGCGATTCCATAGGAAGCTCGACATGTGTCCCCAAGTGAAATAGCAAAACCACCCAAGTAAGGGCACCATCGCGCATTATTGTTCGTGCATGTTGATCAAGTGATATACATTGGATCAGGCAACGCGATAACAGCCGTCGGATGTGGATGGCTCGTCAGTCCTGGGCCCAATTTTAAATTCTATTGGTCAGAACTTTTCAAATTAAGGTTTACGGATAACCAAGGTATGTGTCATACGCTGTTGTGGGCCTGAAGCGTTCGATCAAATAATCCAATCATATTATATGTTAAGGGGTCATAATCATATGAATAAGGGTTGGCGCATAAAACACATATTATAACCGTAGAGTCGGAGAGGATATATATGTCATGGTTGAAATGGGTCCGTGAACATTAGAAACACATAAGGGTTGAATATACGAACTTTGGCCATATGAATTGTGATCCAGGCGCGTAGTTAAAAGACCGAGGATAGATAGAGGTATTGATATTGAGAGTATAACATAAGGGCTTGGAATTAATATCTCAAATCTCAGAGATTTGAGATATTAACACTCTTAGAATTAAGTGTTGAATTTGCCAGCATGGAATAAGGGAAGTGTGAGATTGCCCGGATTGGAAAAATGATTGTGCAATAAAATTTTGGGATGCATTTACACACATGTTAGGTGGAAATTGAAAAATATTGGGAATATGGGTAAAGCGGGGTTACCCCTGCATCAGAATGAAATTAATTATTTTAGGGTTTCAATTTTACTCAGTAAGAATGTGTCTTTACTTAGGAAAAAGGAGTTTTGATGTATGAATGAAGGGTAAATAATGATAAATGTATATTTAATGCAGGAACTCAATATTTTTAACTAATCCAGACATCGAGCCTTGGGTTCGGTCCCAATAAAAGTTAGAGAAATGCTCTGAGCCTTTTTTACTGATAGTTTAGAATACTGAATACTTGTAGGGGAGGGGAAATTAGTGATTTTTTGCCCAATGATGCTTTATTACATGCTTTCTCAACTGCTTTCTACCTACCCAACTTTATTTCTAACATTTTTTCTTCATTTTTGTAGGTGCATTTAGGCTTGCAACCTTAAAAAAAAATTCTTTCAAAGCTTAAAACTATCTAAGACTACCTTATTTCATCTGAGGGCTCAGATTAAACTATTGAGCTCCTCATTATTCTCTACCTATCTACTGATTTTTCAAGTTTAAATTGTCTGACAAATCTTTATTCTCTATCTAAAACATGAAAAGTTAAGATTTAACTATTTAACTAATCATGGATTATGGCATTTATTGACATTCTGCCCATAATCATTATTTTTCAAAAAAAGTAAAATTAGAGGCATTTGGACTTGCTCCCTTCAGATCTTATTTATCTCTTTTTTCTTTTGGATTCTATATTTTTCTAAGTCCTTTGATCTTTCTTTTAGTACTTTTTACCCTCTTTTTGATTTTTTATTATTTTTCATTTTTTTCAAAATATGGGAAAACAACTTGCAGAAAGCAAGGTATGTACATATTTACAAGACTATCAAAGTCAATTCAAAATTTATGAACCCTATTATTATAGGACCCTAATAGGAGCCACCATTGTAAATGGAGAAGGAACTGCTTTAAGGTCCGGATTGGGTGGTCATCCCCCTTGTTGTTGCAGTGCATTTTGAGGCCTCAACGCAACCCAAAGTTGGTTTACATGACACGAAGTCAATTGGAGGTCTGAAACCTCACTAGGACGCAATAAAGTCATATCATAACCCAAAGTTAGTTTCACTGACCCGAAGTGAATTGGAGGTCTACAACCTCGCTAAACTTGATCCTAGATCAAGTGGTTGGACACGTTCCATCCTAGACATAGGGAGTATGGAAATCTCCAATGCGTCCATTGGTCCTGCTATGGTCTCTATTCACATTTCCCACCTCATTGGCCAAATGAGAGGTACTTCCCATGAGTCTGAAACTCCATGGGTAGGATGCATACGGGGTTGTTGTACTGTACAACAACCCTCCCTTTTTCCCAAAATTTTAGAATAAAATTCATTTAGAAATAGGGTCCCTTTTTTTTTTTTTTCTAATATAGGGATAAAAGACTTAGAAATAAATATTCATTGTTTTGAATGACTCATTGCGTATCTTTGTTACCAATTATGTACAAACAAATACAACATTCAAAAACTTCCGACCCGATCAAATATAAAAGACTTTATTATAGAAAACAAATCAATTGCAAAATACCCATGAACAGTAATCGGAAATCGGAAATCGGAAAAATATTTGAGAGAAGTTTTACATACATGTTCAAAATATCCGATGCGATTAGTCCAATTGCAAAAGATTTAAGTTATTCATTCACATATCTCCGATGCGATGCGATCAATCGCAATCGCGTGATCGGGGAAATTTTAATAACTTCTTTGTGGTCAATTAAAAATTCCCCGATGCGACGCGCTTTATTATAAAACACTTTTCAAAAGGAAATAAACATTTGTTTCTCTTAAATGAGAAGAATCTTTATATGGTAGACCCCACCACATTGCAATCGGAAATCGGAGAAAGCCATTGATAAATATTTTCGATGGAAACCTCCCGGTGCGATATACTACCATCTAATCAGAAATCAGAGAAGTTTGCAATCGCAATCGGTAATCGGAGAAATCTGTATTGTGATATCTATGTACCATTTGAATACTTCCGATGCGATTGATATTTAATATTCTACATTCATCACATTGGAAGAATTCAAAATAGGTAATTTTATAATATTTCACAAGCACCAATCTCCAATGGTACGCTCGACATTAAATAACAAATCAAATGAATATTGGTTTATGATTATGTTTTGAATACGTGAAGTGTGACCCAAAAAGAACATTTAAGTGTTATACGGAATCAATAAATAATGAATTATGATTTGTAGTTGTTCTTGTCACTTGCTTGTTTATCACGACTAAGAGCTTATTTCCTTGCAGAATGAAAGAATGCCAAATCTTTTCATTCGCAGACCGAGGGAAACAATATCAGACATAGAAATGTCGATGAGAACAAGGAGAATGAAGGCTGTTGGTGCCACTATGTTTGTTGAGATTCCTACAGTCTCAAAGGAAAAGCCAGCAAAGCTGAAACTAGTTACAGATACATCATGTCAAGGGCTCGGCAGAATGACATGGGAAGGAGTGTATAATCTATTGGAGAGTGAAAACCCTAAAGTCACAATAGCAAATGTATCAGTACCTGATGAAGATAACTCAGATTCTGACTCTGAAGTTACTGATAGAACACTTGCAAATTCATTCCTACATCGAATTGCAGCCAGAGCAAACATCATTCCTTATTATGATGTGATTCGATGGGTCATCGATAGTGTAAAAATTAAAGACAGAATGTTTATTTCTGCTTCTGGAGCATCTTTTGGATCATTCAAAGCAGAAGACATTAAGGCAACGTATCATCTTCCTGATCCAGAGAAAGTTTATAACAAATAATTTGTCAAAGAGTTTGCTGATAGTAATAAGGTTCAATCTGAACCTATCAAAGAATGGAGGAAAAATCCTGAAAAGCACAAAAATGAATCATCCGGTATGTATTCAGTAGATTCTCTTTTACCCCCATATAGCTATGCCGTTGCCATGATGTGTAGATTATTTGGAAATAACAATTCTGCTAGGTTTTCTATACAAATGGTTCCTTTAATCCTAGCTGCTATCAATTCTGAAATTATGGACTGGGCTGTTATTCTTTCTGATAGGATAGCTAATAGGATACTTGAATACAAACAAGATAAAAGTGTTGGAAATGCCACTCCCTTTTTCTTCTGTGCTTATATTCTCGACGCCCTTTGTTTCAATTCTAAGTTTCCCTTGTTAGGATGGAAATGGACTGCCAAAGATCCCACTCCGATTCATATATATCATAACCTCCTTTGGAAAGTTCATTTCAAAGATCATGTATATAAGATATGTCATGGTTTCCTTATTCCAGTCTTTCAAACCATTTTCAATCTCCTTCCCCCTAGACTCTCTGACCAAGCTAAAACTAACTTATCCTCAATAGGAGACTAGTTTGGAGAAGAGAAATTCACGTATGTCAGGATTTTCGGGAGTATTGTGGAACCCCACGTTCTCCCTCTTATTGTCCCAGATAAACTTTTAGCCCAAGAAATATCCTATCAATTGATAGTTGAAGGAATGTCCAGATCTCTGAGCAATAGTAAGAAAAGAATGTGGCCTTCATTTCCATTCAATTGTGGACATTTTACTTTGAACGACTTCAAGCATGCAGAAAAGGAAGTCGCCAAAATAAAGGGTTTTAAATTAGCAACAATCTCGGGGAGACAGTATGATCCACAAAAGATAGCTTTTAATGTTACTTCTTCAGTTTCGATTGCTCAATTCGAGCATGAACCAGATGAGTTTGATGATTTGTTTGTTTCATTAAATGATTTTCCTCAAGTCTATAATTTGGCCAAGTCCAGATTTTAGAAAGAAGAAATGAATAAATTTATGCTATTCAGAAGGCAAAGATTGTTGAAAATTCCTCTAGATCAACTAAGAGTTCCTATGCAAGAGGCAGAGATAGAAGATAAATCTAGAAAAAAAACAGAAGAAGCATCTACCTTTAAGCCCACTACACAATTATCTACTGACCAGCCCATTGTATAGACACAAGAAGAAGTAACAGGAAATGATCTTGTTGTACATACGAAAAAGATGATCATTGATGAGAAATCCCAAGAAAATACTGATCAGCAGTCTACAACTCAAACAAAGAAGAAATGCACAAGTACTGATACTAATGTGCATATCCAAAAGGAAATTTCAAACAGAAAAACTGGTAAACAAGAAGGAAATACAGAGAAATCAGATACACAACTTGGAGGAAACGAAAATACTGAGAAAATTGTAGACTCTACTAATCTTAATGTTTCCTCTCAATTATTGAAGCAGTATGATCAATTTGCTCATCAATTAGGCCTGCAGGATAATCCTGAAGAGAAAAATCCAGAAGATCAGGATGTTGAAATCATTCCTGAACATCCTACAGGACAAATTGTGTTGAAAATTGAGGAGATCCCTCCTCTGGATGTATTCTACAGCCCTAAACATAAGGCTTTTGTTAAAAAATAGAGGAAAAGAAGGAAGATGGACCAGGACACAATTTTTTCTTCACAGGAAGAATTCATGAATATTGTTTATAAGAATGCTAAAGTGAATCCATCTAAGGATCTCACTAAGTTATCCCAATATGCAGGAGCATACAGTGCTGCGACAATTGATAAAGCTGCAGAAGTTTCTCAGTTGATAACCCAGAAAGATCTACGTCTAGCTTTACTTGAAGAACAAGCTAATTTAAATCAGCAGAAGATTTCTCAATTAGAACAAGAATTACAAGATCAAAATCTCAGGTTTAAAGAGCTAGAAGAGAAGCTTGTCACAGAAAAGAAGAAAGTTGATGAACAAGCTTTAAGCAATCAGCAACAGTTGAATCAAGAGATTGCAAAGCTACAAAATTTGTTACAAGATGAAAGGAACACAAAGATTGTGCAAGAAAAAGAATTTCAAGTAGCCTTAGATAAATTCAAATATTTTCCCAAATTGAATGAATTCAAAGTAGAAGCTCTTGAAGCCAATAAACTGCTATCTCAGCAGTTAAATAATTTTTGTACAAAATTAACTCAAACGGAGCCATTTATTGATATAACTTTATCTTTGATACAGGACATAGTTACTCTCAGGCAAGAGATTGATGATGCCGATGAAAGGATTTATGAATTTCTTACTTGGCAAGATACAGAAAAAGGAAGAAAAGCTAATCTTCCTAAAATAGAAGAAAGACATAAGGAAATCCTACTTACAGAGTGGGAACGACAGTTAATGAAAGCCGAGAGAGCTATATCAAGAGCTAGAAGCATGATGGGTAATATAACACAGTTTATCAATGACAACTTGTATGCAATTAATCTCATTTCAGATTGTGTTCCAGGCAGTTTGCTTAAAGTCAAAGACACTGATCGCAGATGGAAAGAAGAAATAATGAATAAAAATCAACAGATCAATGAGCTTCAAAAAATATCTTGGGATAATATGTGGACCTATCTGATTAAGCCACTCAATCAACAATTAGCTATTAAATGCCTATCAAATGTTGTTGATTGTTTGATTCCAGAATTCTTCGATGCCACATACGCTGGACAGTTACATTCCAATATGAGTCATCCGTCAGAGGTCCAGGAAATGTTGAAAATTTGCCACTTGGCTACATTGAGCGAGAGGGAAAAGCAATGAATCAGATCCACAAAAGATAGCATTTCTGTTTTTAAGTTGATAGATTGTAGCAGTAGTAGTAGGATTCTGTTTTCATGTAAATATCATATTTAAACCCCTCTCATGCATTGGAGCAGGGGTCCTGAGTTGTAATATTTTTGACTTGGAGATTACATTTATGTACTCCACTGGCTCTTATATTTTATAAAGGATCACATCTAGTGATCTTATGTGGAATTATCTTTAAAGTGTTGCATTTCTGTGCCTTGGATTTGATTTTGCATCAGAATTATTGGATTAGAGTATCAGATTTCATTTGAAAGCTTTCAAGATGGATAAGGTATTTTTATCTATTCACTGTTGATTTCTTTTGTCATATGATATTCGCTTTAAAATTTTCTATCATTTATATATATTTGGTTTTCACAACGTTTCTTTATATATCATTTTTTAGTATAATTGGAATGTTATCTTTCATAAGTGTATGTAGATGATATACAATGATGAATACAATATGTTAATATAACTTTGTTTAATTTCTTAAACATAGTTATCTTTATTTGTTGCTACACATTTCAGTTAAACTTTAATACATTTTTATGGTTATTGTTAAATTGAAATAATTTTAAGTTGTATTCACATATAATACCCGGGTTAGTTCTAGAATTTCTTTATCAGTTTTTAGATTAAATTAGATAGTTTTATTTCAGTCATTTAGTACCATTTTCACTCATCCAAATCAACCTATCACCAACCCATTAGTTATAAGGAAACTGGTCCTTTCAATCCAGTCGGAGCCACCATACCAAACGGATAAGGAGTTGTCCTAAGGTCCCGACCAGGTGGTTTTCCCCAATGTTTGAAGCAGAGATTTTCTAGGCTTCAAAATTTTTGGCGCTAGAAGGAGGGCCTGAGCTATGAATGGCAAGTAAATCTTTATCCACAGGCCATTCTGAGAGCAAAACACCCTCATTAACTTCTTCAATTTCTTCTGAATTACAAAATCCTACAGAAGGAATTGAGAAGAATATTCAGACACCCACTACCAAAATCTCAAAACAATCAGACAACCAAAATCCTGAGTCTCCTGAAGTACAAGATTTAATCCATAAATTGAACGGATTCTCATTATCTCTAGATGAGTCTGAAATATCTTAAGGTATTGTAAGTTCAGAATTTGTTTCTTCAAAAACTCTTACTAGGCTACAAAGTGAAAAACGTGGTATTCCTCCGAAATAATTCCCTTTACCTAGTAGAGTCAAGACAAGAAAAACTCAATCGGAATCAGAAAGTGATATAAGTGCTTCATCTCATATTCAATTACCTATTTCCAAAACCTCAACTCAACAAAGTGCAGTTGTTTCCACATCATCTGCTCAATCATCATCTATCTCAACATCACCTATTCCAACAACTTCTGTTCCAACATCACCAGTCTCTACTACTCCTCCAACAGTTGTTACAATAATGGCTAGACCATGGGCTAGTCCAGGGGTTGTCAACATGCATGCACCTTTACATGATTTACCTGAAAATGCTGGAAAATGGCTTCCAAAGTTCAGTCCGGAGCTTAACATTCAAGCTGAAGAACACATCGATAACTTTGTGCTGGCTGTTAATTTGAATGGAGTTGTAGAAGAAGATGTTGTAGTCAGACTATTCCCTTATACTCTTCAAGGGGCAGCAGGATCTTGGTACTTTTCGTTACCTTCAGGATCCATAACAAGTTGGGCTATTTTTGCAGATCATTTTTTAACCAAATTTGGAGATGACAGATCAATAGCTACTTTAATCAACGATCTCTCAAATTTGAAGACAGAACCCAAGGAGCCCATTAAAGATTTCAACACTAGATTCAACAAACTCTTGAACAAAATCCACACAGATTCAAGGCCTAGTGAACAAGTCAGAAGTGAATGGTACATAACTTCTTTTCCCTCAAACATAGCAATTTTTGTAGATAGAGCCGCAAAACCTACGTTAGCCGAGAATATGAAAGAGGCTATTGCAGTAGAAAAACGAATTATTTCTCTAGAAAAGAAAAATGATATTGAGGAACGGAAATCCAAGAAGGTCAGCTTCAAAGATGATTCGAGGAAAAAGACGGCCAAAGACCCATACGACATGGAAGGTTTACAAAAAGTTCTTAAAACCATGTCAAATGAAATGGTTGAAATAAAAAAACAAGTAGCTGAAACTTCTCCCAAGAAACCATTCCGAAATTTCAAAAGAAATCAAGTTGAAACTAAACCTCCCAATTCAATCTCTAATGCAAAATCAAAAGAGGAAGAAGAAGAAGATACATCTCTAGTATTAGATGAAGAAGAAGAGAATGAAGAAATAGCTGAATTGCATGGAATGTGGGATTTTATTCTCCCTAATTCTGATAGTGAGGTAGATCAAGAAGCCATGCCTATAAGTACTAGGAGTAAATCTACATCAGAGCCTATACAAACAGTTCCTAAAAATAAAACTACAACTCCAAGTACCAAAGACAAATCCCCTGCAAAGAAAACTTCTCCATTACCTACTCAAAATCAACCATCTTCTTCTAATCCTCCTACATCAACATCACAGACTTTGGTGGTATCATATCCAATGGAATATAGCATTGTTGAAGACATGAAAAATATTAAAGCCAATATTTCCTTACATGAACTCAGCAAAATAAAACACCAACAGAAGTTGCTATTAAAAGAATTAAATGCTACACCAATTGCTCCTTTACCAAGTGGTGTAGTTGCAAAAGCAGCTAAAGGAACTGGTAAGCCACCAGACAAAGTAGATGTTACTGATACTGTGCTCATTGGAGAAAGATCAAATTCTCAGACTCCTCCTTTGCTTTTGACTTATGAAATGTACAATAAGAATCTGCATAATTGTTTAATCGATTCTGGAGCATCCTCTAATATAATTCCTACGTCTGTTTGTGCCAAATTGAATATTGAACCACAAAAATCGGCAGTTCATATTGTTCAATTGGATCGCTCTAAAGTTCAAGTGGTAGGAGAAATCAATTCAGTTACTATCAGACTAGCTTCCGATCCTAGGATTGTCCAAAGAATTGATATTTTGATTGCAGATATTCCTGAATTCTATGGATTAGTTTTAAGCAGAGACTAGTCTGCAAAACTTAATGGTTATATCGCAACCGATTATTCACATATGTGGCTTCCTTACAAAGGGAAACCGAATCAAATCAAAGTTGAACGAGAAAAACATATGATGCACACTGTCACTGAATTTGAACAATCTAATGAACCTGTGGCTTTCAACAAAAATATTCTTGGAGGTTATTTTGCTGAGTCATTCCTTGGAAACTTCAAAGCACCACAATCACCCTTTTCTGTAAATACTTTTGTTTCTCAAATAGAAAATTTTTCACAATCTGATTCTTCCAGAATTGTAAATATTTCTGATGTAATTGTAGATAAGCCGATAGATAAATATTTATTTTGGTCATTATATTTTGATGGATCAAAATCTAGTGATGGAGCTAGAGCAGGATGCATTTTAATTGATCCAGATGGAGAGAAAGCCATGTTATCATGTAGGTTATAATTTGAGTGTACAAACAATACTGAAGAATATGAAGCCTTGATTCAAGGACTTTATAAAGCTATAGGGTTAGATGTTAAATACTTGAAAGTCTTTGGTGATTCCGAAATTGTCATAAAACAAGTTAGGAATACTATCCATTGCCTCTCAGGACATCTTAAACACTATCAAACCCTAGTACAAGATCTTACCACTCATTTTTTAGCATTCAATATTTCTTCTATTCCTAGGAATCAAAATACATCAGCTGACTTGTTAGCTAATGTTGCATCCAAACTCCTTCTTGCTGAAGATTGCAGTCCTGATAGATTTTCAGTAGAATTGATTTTTCGCCCATCTGTCCCAGATAATGTCACAAATTGGAGAGTATTCTATCATGATCAAGACATTTTGAATTTCATGACTTCAGAGAAATCATATGATGAACAAATTATTGATGAGGATGATCATGATTTACAAATTGCCTCAAAAGGTACTGAAAATCCCATTCCGAAATCTGTCGTTAAATTGGAGGACTTATATGATATAAAAGACAGATTCAAGAAAGTTACCAATGCTAAACTTCAAAGTTCCACTTTGAAGTTTGAATTAGTAAATATTGGTTCTGACTCTAATCCTCAAAATGTTAATTTAGGACTCAATCTAACTCCAGAGGAAAGGAATGCTTTCATTAAAATTCTGAACAAATATAAAAATGTTTTTGCTTGGAATTATGATGATTTAAAAACATATGATACTTCTGTTATTCAACACACAATTCCAACGCTTCCTGATATTAAACCTGTTCAACAGAAGTTAAGAAAGATTCATCCAAATCTTAAAAGTCAAATCAAATCAGAACTTAATAAAATTTTAAAAGCCAAAATCATTTTTCCTGTAAGGCATTCCAATTGGGTTTCCAATATGGTACTTGTAAGGAAGAAAAATGGTGATATAAGAATCTGTATTGATTTTAGAAATTTAAACAAATCATGTTTAAAAGACAATTTCCCACTACCAACCATGGAACAGATACTTCAAAAGGTAGCTGGTTCTGAACTTATGTCCTTTCTTGATGGATTTTCGGGCTATAATCAAATTTTAGTTCATCCGGATGAAATATTGAAAACAACTTTCAGAACCAAATGGGGAACATATGCTTATCAGAAAATGCCTTTTGGTCTAATAAATGCAGGAGCAACTTTCCAAAGAGCCATGGATATAGCATTTAAAGGTCTAATCAATAAATCAATTGTTGTTTATCTTGATGACATAATAGTATTTTCAAAAAAGAGAGCCAATCATCTACATGATTTAAAGCAAATATTTGAAAGATGTAGAAGGTTTGGTATTTCCTTAAATCCAAAGAAATCTTTCTTTGCTCTTGACGAAGGAAAAATCTTAGCATTTTTTGTGTCAAAAGATGGTATATACATTGATCCAGATAGAGTAAAAGAAATTTCTAATATTTCTTTACCTCATAACAAAAAATCCATGCAATTATTTCTTGGGAAAATCAATTTTGTAAAAAGATTCATTCCTGATTTTTCTCAAATTGTTTTACCTATGCAAAATATGATCAAGAAAAATTCAGTATTCAAATGGGGACATAAAGAGAAAGAAGCCTTCGAGGCAATCAAACAAGCAATCATTAATGCACCAGCATTGAATACCCCTGATTTTTCTAAAGATTTTACTTTGTATACTTTTGCCACCGAAACATCCTATGCTGTTGTTTTAACATAGCTCAATGATCAGAAAATTGAGGCACCAATTTCTTTCTTTATCTCAAATATGCAAGGAGCTGAGCTTAATTATTCCGATGTTGAAAAACAAGCCTTTGCTGTGTTTAAATAAATCAAACATTTCAGACATTTTCTCTTAAAAACACATACAAAAATCATTGTTCCATTCTCTGTAGTGAGACAATTATTAGTTCAAAAAGAAGTAGGAGAAAAGAGAGCTAACTGGGTAACAACTTTGCAAGAATATGATATTGATATTAAACCAGCTAAGATTGTTAGAGGACAAGTTTTTTGCAGATTATTGGCAGGAGCTCATAACAGACCAGAAAATCAAGATCCAAACAATGATATTCAAGTTAGTCAGATAAGTATTACAGATTCTGAATCTCAGTATGCTAATCTCATCTATTACCTGAAAAATGGGTATGCTCCTTCTAATCTTAGCTATAAGAACAAACATGCTTTAAGATTGAAGGATATTAAATATGAGATCATTGATAATGTGTTATTCAGAAAGAATTATGATTCGATCCTATTAATATGTCTTGAAAAGACTGAAGCTGAAAAGGTGTTGCAGGAATTGCATGATGGACCAGCAGGAGGTCATTTTGGAGGTGATACTACAACTCACAAAATAATTCATGCTGGTTATTATTGGCCTACCCTTTTTAAAGATACACATAATTATGTGAGGAAGTGTAAAATTTGTCAAACTGCTAGTGGAAGACAAAAGAAACCAGCTTTTCCTTTGCAACCAGTAAATATTGAACAACCATTTGAGCAATGGGGGCTTGACATTATTGGTGAGATAGTACCTCATTCTTCCAAACAGCACAAATACATCCTTACAGCAACTGATTACTTTACGAAATGGGTAGAAGCAATTCCTTTGAAGGTAGCCAATTCTAATACGATTATTCATTTCATAGATCAATTCATCATAACCAGGTTTGGTGTACCTAACACTTTTGCCTTTGATAATGCATCTTATTTTTCTGGAAACAATATAATGGAATTTGCACTCAAAAGAGGTTTTAAATTGAAATATTCAGCAAATTATTATCCACAAGGTAATGGTTTGGCTGAATCCACTAACAAAAATCTTATCAAAATCATTAAAAAGACCATTGATCAAAATCAAAAGAATTGGCACAAGTCTTTAATCATTGCACTATGGGCTGATCGTATTACTGAAAAAAGCTTCAATAGGAACTTCACCTTTCAATTTAGTTTATGGAAAAGAAGTTGTGATACCATCAAATTTAGCTCTTCCATCATTAGCCCTAGTGAAATTTATTGAAGAAAATCCTTCTTCATCCATTCAATTGAGATATGATCAAATCCTTAAATTAGAAGAAAATAGAGATAAAGCAAAAGCTATTCATGAAAAACATCAACAGCTCATAAAATCTTCTTTTGATGCAAGTTCTACCGGCTCAAAGATTTTGTCAATTGGTGATCTTGTTCTGAAATGGGATAAAGCACATGAAGAAAAAGGTAAGTATACCAAGTTTCAGAAAATGTGGCTTGGACCATTTCAGATTGCTGAAAAGATAGGCTCAAATACATTCATACTTCAAGATTTAACATGAAAGAGAGAATCTATTCCTGTAAATGGGCTTGTCTTAAAGAAATTCTTTTCATAAGGAGGTAACCCCTTCTTACTTGTACATATTCTTTTCTGCAAAATTTTTAGTTGTTTTGCAAATAAAGGTTGTTAATAAGTCTCTAATTGACTGTTTACTATTAAGAAAATTTCTTAGGAAGAATATTATAAATATTTATTTTGTGTAAATAAGAATTTTTAAAGAAATGATCACAGTCTTTTGATAGTTTAAACTAAGATGTTAAACTTTGAAAGATTATTTCAATTATTTGCATAATCTTTTGAAAACTTAAGGAAAATGAAAATCATTATAAGTTTATTGAGCAGAGAAAGGTTATCTATAAAAGTAAAGATTTTTTCAAGTCTTGGTACTCAAAAAACTCTTAAAATTGTCATCTATTGATTCTTAAGGATAAAACTATTTCACCCCATCCATTTAAGTTGTGATTTTTTAGAATGTAATTCTAAGAAATTATATTAACATTTAAGAGATAAGAGGTCTCATCATGAGCCGACTTACCATGTTCATAAGAAGTAATAAAACTGACATTACCAATATTGCATATCAAGACAGGGTAATGGCTTATAAATATAAGACAAGGGGTCTCATCACGAGCCAGCTTGTTCAGTTTAATTACAACTAGTGAATGGCATTGTTATTAACTGGCTACCAAACCAGAACAATGGCTCTTAAAAATAAAAAATAAAAAGACAAAAACATGAGATACAATGTCTTATGAATTTATCTTTTAAAAAGTCATGATTTTAGTTGGATGGGACAATGAATAAGTTAATGGTTAAAAGGTAACCCTGTCGAGACTATGAATGTTTGCAGGCAGCAGAGGCAATGCCTATGACAATAGAGTATATTATAAAAACTAGACTTGTAGAAATCCACTTACTTCATTATTAACACCGATCAAAGCTTGAGATAACCCAAAGATGTTTTTATTCTCAAGAAATTAGGAAGAAATTGT
The DNA here is from genome assembly GCA_034641835.2 of Pinus albicaulis. Classification (NCBI taxonomy): domain Eukaryota; kingdom Viridiplantae; phylum Streptophyta; class Pinopsida; order Pinales; family Pinaceae; genus Pinus; species Pinus albicaulis. The sequence goes on from CM076581.1 coordinate 1,020,448,705, forward strand.
AAGTAGTTTTTTATTCTTTTTCATAGTTAGATTTTATTTTTGATTATCCTAAGATAGTTTTCATTATCTTTAAAAATCTTTACTTACTAGAAATATAGTATTCATTTTATTTTTTCAGAGATAACTGTTTCTTTCAGTGAATCGCCAATTGTTGTACTGTACAACAACCCTCCCTTTTTCCCAAAATTTTAGAATAAAATTCATTTAGAAATAGGGTCCCTTTTTTTTTTTCTAATATAGGGATAAAATACTTAGAAATAAAGATTCATTTTTTTGAATGACTCACTGCATATCTTTGTTACCAAGTATGTACAAACAAATACAACATTCAAAAACTTCCGATCCGATCAAATATAAAAGACTTTATTATAGAAAACAAATCAATTGCAAAAGTCCCATGAACAGTAATCGGAAATCGGAAATCGGAAAAATCTTTGAGAGAAGTTTTACATACATATTCAAAATCTCTGATGCGATTAGTCCAATCGCAAATCTCCAATTGCAAGATATTTAAGTTATTCATTCACATATCTCTGATGCGATGCGATCAATCGCAATCGCGTGATCGGGGCACTTGTAATAACTTCTTTGTGGTCAATTGAAAATTCCCCGATGCGACGCACTTTATTATAAAACACTTTTCAAAAGGAAATAAACATTTTTTTCGCTTAAATGAGAAGAATATTTATATGGTAGACCCCACCATATCGCAATCGGAAATCGGAGAAAGCCATTGATAAATATTTTCGATGGAAACTCCCCGATGCGATATACTACCATCTATTCGGAAATCAGAGAAGTTTGCAATCGGAGAAATCTGTATTGTGATATCTATGTATCATTTGAATACTTCCGATGCGATTGATATTTAATATTCTACATTCATCACATTGGAAGAATTCGAAATAGGTAATTTTATAATATTTCACAAACGCCAATTCTCCAATGGTACGCTCAGCATTCAATAACAAATCAAATGAATATTAGTTTATGAAATAGGGTCCCTTTTTCTTTTCATATAGAAATAAAAGACTTAGAAATAAAAGATTCATTGTTTTGAAAGACTCATTGCATATCTTTGTTACCAAGTGTGTACAAACAAATACAACATTCAAAAAATTCCGATCCGATCAATTAATAAAAGACTTTATCATATAAAATAAATCAGTTTGAAAAAGGTCTCATGAACAGTAATCGCAATCGGAAATCGGAGAAATCTTTAAGAGAAGTTTGATATACATGTTCAAAAATATCCGATGCGATTAGTTCAATTTCAAATCACCAATCGCAAAGGATTTAAGTTATTCATTTACATGTCTCCGATGCGATGCGATCAATCGCAATCGCATGATCAGAGCACTTTTAATAAATTCTTTGTGGTCAATTGAAAATTCCCCGATGCGACGCGCTTTATTATAAAACACTTTTCAAAAGGAAATAAACATTTGTTTCACTTAAATGAGAAGAATCTCTATATGGTGGACCCCACCATATCGCAATCGGAAATCGGAGAAGTTTGCAATCGCAATCAGCAATCGGAGAAATCTGTATTGTGATATCTATGTAAAATTTGAATACTTCAGATGCGATTGATATTTAATATACTACATTTATCACATTGGAAGAATTCAAAATAGGTAATTTTATAATATTTCACAAGCGCCAAATCTCCAATTGTACGTTCAGCATTCAATAACAAATCAAATGAATATTAGTTTATGATTCTGTTTTGAATACGTGAGTTTGACCCAAAGAGAAAATTTAAGTGTTATACGGAATCAATAAATAATGAATCGTGAGTTCATAATTGTTCTTTTCACTCGCTTGTTTATCAGAACTAATAGCTTATTGCTTTGCAGAATCAAAGAACACTAAATCCTGTCATTTGCAGACCGAGGGAAAAAATACCAGATATCAAAATGTCGAAGAGAACAAGGAGAATGAAGGCTGCTGGTGCTGCTAATTTTGTTGATATTCCCACAGTCTCGAAGGAAAAGCCAGTAAAGCTGAAACTAGTTACGGATACATCATGTCAAGGGCTCGGCAGAATGGCATGGGAAGGAGTTTATAATCTATTGGAGAGTGAAAACCCTAAAGTCACAATAGCTAAGATATCAGTTCCTGATGAAGATAACTCGGATTCCGACTCTGAAGTTACTGATAGAACACTTGCAAATTCATTCCTACATCGAATTGCAACCAGAGCAAACATCATGCCTTATTATGATGTGATTCGATGGGTCATCGATAATGTGGAAATAAAGAACAGAATGTTTATTTCGGCTTCTGGAGCATATTTTGGATCATTCAAAGCAGAAGACCTCAAAGCAATGTATCATCTCCCTGATCCGCAGAAGGTCTATAACAAAGAATTTTTCAAAGAGTTTGCTGACAGCAATAAAGTTCAATCTGAACCTATCAAAGAATGGAGGAAAAATCCTGAAAACCACAAAAATGAATCATCCGGTATGTATTCAGTAGATTCTCTTTTACCCCCATACTACTATGTCGCTGCTATGATGTGTAGATTATTTGGCAATAACAATTCTGCTAGGTTTTCTATACAAATGGTTCCTTTAATCCTAGCTGCTGTCAATTCTAAAATTATGGACTGGGCTATTATTCTTTCTGATAGGATAGCTAATAGGATACTCGAATACAGACAAGATAAAACCGATGGAAATACCACTCCCTTTTTCTTTTGTGCTTATATTCTAGACGCCCTTTGTTTCAATTTTGAGTTTCCCTTGTTAGGATGGAAATGGACTTCTAAAGATCCTACCCTGATTCATATATACCATAAACTCCTTTGGAAAGTTCATTTCAAAGATCATGTTTATAGGATATGTCATGGTTTCCTTATTCCAGTCTTTCAAACCATTTTCAATCGCTTTCCCCATAGATTCTCCGACAAAGCTAAAAATGACTTATCCTCAATACGAGACTGGTTTGGAGAAGAGAAATTCACGTATGTCAGGATTTTCGGGAGTATTGTGGAACCCCACGTTCTCCCTCTTATTGTCCCAGATAAGCTTTTAGCCCAAGAAATATCCTATCAATTGACAGTTGAAGGAATGTCCAGATCTCTGAGCAATAATAAGAAAAGAATGTGGCCTTCATTTCCATTCAATTGTGGACATTTTACTTTGAATGACTTTAAACATGCAGAAAAGGAAGCCGTCAAAATAAAGAATTTTAAATTCGCAACAATATCGGGGAGATAGTATGATCCTCAAAAGATAGCTTTTAATGTTACTTCTTCAGTTTCGATTGCTCGATTCGAGCATGAACCGGATGATTTTGATGATTTGTTTGTTTCCTTAAATGATTTTTCTCAAGTCTATAATTTGGCCAAGTCCAAATTTCAGAAAGAAGAAATGAATAAATTCATGTTATTCAAAAGGCAAAGATTGTGTTAGAGTCGGCCCTTACAACCCTCCGTCAGTGATCATTTTGTCTTTTGCATATTCATTTTTAGGTGTCTCGCTTGTTCCACTTCGTTGCATTTCACTAGGAGCATGCCATGGAACTGATGAAGGGGTCTGTCGTCTTATGTTTCCTCATGTTTACACCTGCAGTGCTATTTTAAAAAAAATTCCTCAAAAAATCACTCAAAGTCATTGTCATTTCATTTTTGGTCATTAAAATGTCAATAAGTGTCTTCGGTCATAGTGTCTAGGGTTTTTGAGTCATTTGTATACCAGTCATAAAGCCTGCAAGGTGAGGAAGGTTCCGCATATTGTGATTTTTTATTTTATTATCATCAGCATTTAAAAAAAAAAAAAAAACATTTCTAGTCCAAAACTCTGTTTTGGAACTAGAAATTGTTCATTATTATTTTGTAATAAATTGTACTTATTTTACCAAGAAGAAAATGTCATAGCAGACCCCTGGTCTTTTCCTTAGCTAAATAGCCATATCCCTGCAAGAAGACAGCAAACTCATCAAAATCGAGCTCAGAAAAGCCAAAGAAGATTGTATTTAAAAAGCCAAATGTGAAATTACAAAAACATTGTAATATGGGTTTTCAATTAGATTTGAAACAAATCTGATTGTAGAAGATATTTGCATCATATATAAAAGCCAAGCAAGTTTCATTTTCACCAAGCTACAGCACCCAAATCGTGTTTTGGAGTTGGAGGGCCGATTTCACAGTTTTAAAGCAGCGTGGACAGAGTCTTGGAGCTCGAGCGACCCACCTGGGCGCGAGCGACCCACCTGGGTAGAGTGACCCACGTGGGTTATTTCCGCAGTGTGAAGTTGCAAGGGGAGCGACCCACCTGGGCCGAGCGACCCACGCAGAAGGTGAGCGACCCACGCATCAACAGAGGTCCGAAATTTCGTTTTGAGCGCCCAGTCTTGTTTGGGATCGCCCCATCGGCCTTCAAACAGGTTTTTTGCAATTGCTTGATGTTTTTAAATGCGCTGGTGGCATCATTGATGGTTTCAAATGCTTCAAATGGAGGATTTAAAACCCCACAGTCATGGCAATATCGTTTTCAGGGTTTTAAAATGATAATGGGTGGTTGCATGAGTTTGTCTTCTATCTTATATCAGTGACACATCCAGCCTTGCCATATATTATCAAAACCATGTTTTTCTCATGCCCATTATACCATTGTGACCATTGCTATTACTTTACCATGTTCAAGACTTTCGTTCCATGGTGACTATGGTTGTATTGTGTTTCACTGCCCAATGTTAAAAACACTCTCATAACTCTGTTTCATTGCCCATTGACACTTAATAACTCTGTTGTTATTACTCATAGACAAAAACATTCATATGATGCCATGCTCCCTTTGACAAGACTTGTTCAATATTCTGAAGGTTGCCTGCTCCCTTTGGTCAAAATTTCACTTGCATTTGAAACAGAGATTGTGCCTCTTTTCCAATCCATTTAAAACTGAGATATTATCATGGTTTGTTTCCTTATGGTGTTTTGACGGTGGGAATATTTGTTGGGTGTGGAAACACACATCATAACTTTGTTTGCACTGCTTTCATATCAGTATACATAGTGCCAAAAGCTTGGTCAGAGCCATGTCGGAGACAGAGTCAGAATATGAGCTAGGGTCAGGCAGTGATTTGGTGACTGAAGGTAATGTGCCACGGGGGTCCCACAGAGATCACAGAAGTGGTAATCATCGCAGAGAGGAGCCTACTTCTTTGGCTCGGTTGCAGGCATGTCCATTAGCTATGGATTGTTTTCGATACTTGTCATGTTTCAGATTTTGTGAGATGGTTGCACAAACTCGGCCTCATCGTGAATTGGCCCGTTTGTTTGTTCTACATTTACGGGATGGCCGGGTAAGTTTTGCTGGGGTTGATTTCACTGTGTCACCCTTGACTATTGCTCAAGCCACTGGTATACCAAACATGGGCGAGGAATGGAACAAGGGTCAGCATTTAGAGAAATTTCACTATGAGCCATATATTAAAACTGGATATATGGGTTACTTGAGCAGAGTTTTTCCATTCAGATTCTTGAGAGATGAGTATGCACCGCCGATGAAGCTCATCATTCAGTATTTTAGTTGTGAGGGCAGGTATGCTCGTCTTTTCGCGTACCATATTCGTTTGTTGATGCACTTCACAAGGGTACGTATGATGAATATCCCGTATTTCATATACCGCAACATAGAGAGGATGGTGATGTTTGTACAGAAGAAGACGAGCCCAGTGCAGCAGTACAGGAGTATATATCATTTCGCTTTGATCAAGATCATGGTGTCACATCAGTTGGCAGAGCAGGGCATCACATGGGAGGATTTCATTTCTAGAGACTTTTTCAGAGTGCCACAACCGCTTCGCGAGACAGTTCATGATGCAGGAGAGCCTTCACACCGGCCGGACATACTTGAGGTTGAGCATATCAGCACTCCGTTGGTTCAGACATATCAGCGAGGCCACAGGGCCTTATTTGCAGCGACACGGCGAGTATTATCTCCACGAGAGGTGGAAGGGGTCTTGCCGACTTCATCGACACGGCGAGTATTATCTCCACGTAAGGTGGAAGGGGTCTCGCCTTCTTCTTCAGTGCAGGTACAGGTACAGGACAGGGGCAAGAGGCCCATGCATGATGAGGGCCCATCAGGAGGCCGGGATACAGATTTGACAGTCATTGATGTTGATGCGGGCTCTCCCAGCTCGAAACTGAGGGAAGTCATCCAGGAGCAAAGGGCCGAGAATGAACAGCTGAAAGACCAATTGAAGAAGGCTCAGTGGGTGATTAACTAATTGGAGCAGCGCAACAAACAGCTTGAGGATGAGCTCACATTTTATGAGGTGCGCCAAATCCGTGAGGACAGACAGTGGAATCGAAAGAGACCCGGTGACATGACACCGACTGACAGAGATACTGTACTCACGCGTGTGAATATCCATCTGGAGAAGTTGTTGGTGAAGGCCAATCGAGACAAAGACATGCTTCGCCACATGAAAGGCCATTATTGGGCTCGCATGCATGTGTGCAAAGCGAGAATGAAGATTATGAAGAGGAGGTTGCGCAAGGCACTTAGACGGCAGAAAAGGCCTAATCCACTTCGGATTTTGGCCGAGGCTTCATTGAATGGGCAGGATACATGATGGAGGACCTCCGCTCCGAATTTGGGCAAATTCTGAGAAAATTTTGTCATTTTCAAATTTTTGGGTCAAAAAACAGGTTTTGCAGTTACGTGGGTCGCGCGCTCATGCGCTCACTTTTTTTTGGGACACTTGCTGGAGGAAATTTTTACATTTTTGGATTTTTCATGGTTAATTATGCATCCTCTAAAGTCAACTTAGCATTTCATCAAAATCTGGATGGTCAAAAAGCTCAAAAACACCATGAAAACCACCTTGCTGCCACCTTTTGCACCAGCAGGGAGTACCTCTGGGAGAATGAGGTTTTGGAGGGTCAAATGAGCTCCAAATTCAGAAATTCCACTTGGGTTGGAAAGTAGACATCCAGGGCTTTCCAAAAAGCTATCATGAGCTCAATTGAGATACCGGGAAGTACCTCAAATTCAGCCTGGAACATGAGCGACCCACACGGCTCAGGAGCGACCCACTTGAAATTTTTCCTGAATTTTCAGCTGCCAGCTCAGTTTTTCGCCTAGTATGGACCAGTTTTGCTTATGGATAGAATTTTTGGGTTTTTATGATGTAAATTCATGTTTGGAAAGTAACTTTGGCTTATTTTTATCTCTTCTAGAAGATTCACTCTCAAAAGAGTAAAAAATCATGGGTATGCTTTTGATGACTATTTCAGTGGCTTTTTAATAGAATTTGTGAACCTTTTTGTATCATGAATTTGGAAAGTAATAAGGAACCATAACAAAACATGTGAGAATTGATATGCAAGACTTAGCCACTGATAATGGTTATTTTCTGTACAGGAAAAGGAGAAAACGAGGAATTTCCGTTCCAAAGGAAAGGACAAAGTCGAGATAACTGCTGTCCCTCTGAACGAGAACCGAATGCAAACAAGGCTAAATAGATTACAGCAAATCGGCTCGGAAAAGAAGGAGAAGACACCAGCTCGGCGCCAAAGAAAGGAAAGGATGAAGAATTAACAGTTTGGCGAATCCCTCAGGATCTTCGATCCTGAGGGATCGCTGCTTTATTTATCATGTTACTTGGACATCTCCGCCATCACCTTTATATAAAGGGACAACACTGTTAGCTTGATAGATAGGATACGCTTTTATGTAATTTTCTGTAAAACATCAACTTTGATTATTGAGTCTCGTTGAGAACTGGTTCAATGTATTTTTGACCGATGCATTAATAAAAGCTTGGTGATTATTTCATCTCTGCGTCTGGATTAACTTAAAGCGGTGTATCCTTGGAGGCTAAGGGCCCGGCCCCGAAGGACACTTGCTTCTGTACCATTACGACTTGACTTTTGTGTGGTTTGTTTATCATTGTTATTTGGTAATTTGATATGCTTTATAAGTTCATATTACATGCTTTGTTAAAGATTGAATCATTGAGGTTTTTTACAGATAGAATCGTGTGTTGACTCCGCATCAAGTTATTAATCCTTTCAAGAGTTAATTGCATGTTCTTACTGTTTTGTTACAGAGCTGTTATACTAAACGTTCGTGTTGTGCGCGTTTCTGATTTATCAGTACTGTTCCATAATTCATTAATAGTTATTGCTGTTCCATTAGTGTGATTTGTGTGAATTGCTTTTAGAGTGAAAGAATGTTATTTGATTGCAAAGAATGCATTTGAGTTAATAGATTAAGTTTGGTTACAACCTGCGGGACTTAGTTATTCAATTGCTGTTCCATTTTAGACTTGCTGTTCTATTTCAGAATTGTTGTTCAATCCTTTATTTGCTTTGCTATTCCAT